>CAAKHC010002566.1:0-35560 GCA_901007825.1 Macroramphosus scolopax
CAGGGTGCGCCGTACGCGGGGTGAGAGCCGACGTAAGCGCGGTTGCCGAGCGGGGCTAAAGGCTAAGCTAAACGCTAACCTGTGGAGAACGCCGCGTCCATCGCTCCTACTCTCTAACGTCCGCAAACTGGACTTTCTAAGACTGGACCTGACAATGCGGAGGGAGGTACGAGACTGTTGTGCTTTCGTTTTGACAGAGACATGGCTAAACCTCATGTCATAAGACTCCTGAACTCAGACCCCACGACAATCCAATCCACAATATGCATGTTCATGTGCACGTATGACTGGTAGAGTCTGTATGTCTGTAGGTGTGTGTATACATATGTCTGCAGTTAGAGGGTAGAGGTATGTATGCATATAGGAAGTATGTGAGTATGCAAGTATGTGTACTGTATGCATGAACATGGATGATGGATGTGAAAAAAAAAGTGTATATAGATCTAAGTGCCATAATTTATCTGACAGGTGTAAATATAAGTGAAAATTGGAAATACTTAAGTAAAAATATGTCAAATGTTTAGACCTACAAGCAGCTTGACTGACAAGTGAAATAACATTGTTAAGTCTTGAATAAAGACATCGGTTTAAGAAAGCAGCTGTCTGTACTACTGTCATTGTGACTGTACCATTGCATAATCATATAGGTGCAAAATCTTTGCCCCACAGAAAAGGCCTGTTTTCATTCCAGTAAAAAAATTCATATCGGTTGCATATCGGTTATCGGTGATTGCCCCCTCTCTAGAATCGGATATCGTTATCGGTCACAAAAATCCCTATCGGTCGGACACTAGATTAATTTTGAAATATAACAACATGGAATCCAAGTCTTCTCAGGCTGCTCACTGCTAAGTTACAAAGAGGTTAAAGTACCACTGGCAACGACTCAAACAAGGAAAGAGAAATAAAAGCAGGTATTTCATCCTCCAGTCAACATTTGAAGGAAAAGTCTGGTAAACAAATACAGACCCTTAGTTGGACTGAGTGGCAAGACAAGCTCAACAAGGCTTTAGTATCCAAAACACTTATCTGCATAAATTAAATACAGCTGGGTTCCACAGTGATCTTTATCTGAAGGTGTATCGGCACACTGACACCGACATGCAGACAGGAACCCTCTTCCCTGACATGGGCCTTAAACTCTGGCTGCTAGCAAACTGTCCTTTCTGCTTGTTAGTAACAGCTCACCTCATTGGTCGCAACGGAGCTGATGACACAGCTAATCTTTGTGTTGTCCTTAGACTCGAGGTAGATGGCCTGGCTCTTGTGGTACCTGTGAGCATAAAACAAACAAACGGGGTATCAGACAAAACTGTAGACGGGTGATAAGATCATCAAACAGAATCTGACTGAGTTGAATAAAATAATTCATCCTGAGGTTGGACTAAGAACACACCAAGTCACTCCTCATATTAAAATAACATCGGATCAGATGATTCAGTTGGTTTTATGTACGTAAAGGAAGTGTCCAGTTGTTCTTACACAGTGCTGCCACCTCATGAAACCAATATCATTTCCTGGAGGCTCCCGGGACATAAATAAATGTAGGTACAGATGCCAGCACGTTGTACTGAGCACAGCGTGATCCAGTCTACCTCCAGATGTGATTCACCACACACCTGGCATTAACATCTGTATATATCCCTTGAACAAGTCCAGATACAGATAACACCAGGGGTCAAACAGTTTAAGCTTTATGGCTTCAAACTCTCAGAGGACAGGACGAGGCCAGAGGAAGAGACTGGAAACCAAAGTCCTTGATCACAAAGGACCTCTGAAGAATGACGCACTAGCTTCACTCCACCCCGTTCGGAAAACTTTCTGGTGCAAGCGTCTTCTTAAAGAATGAATGTTACCTTGAAAGACGAGTGCACAAACCCAGCAGCTCTATCTCATCCACATCGGCAGCTAATATAACATTTTATCAAATATATGACTCTTCAATTCAACTGAGTGATAAGAGGTCAGAGCTCCAGGGAGCATGAGAGGTAGCAGGTCAAGTATTTTCATTCTCTTTCTGTCAACATAACGGCAGAATGGTGCGCAGCACTGGTTTTAATGCACCCCCCTCTTTGAACGTGTTAATGGTGGTACAAGCACCAGCACTTCAGGGGTTCCTCAACAATAGCATCCATCCAAGTGGTGGTCAAATGGCTGTTGAAAGCTTCCAAACACCAGTGCCTTCAAACAATGAACTAGTCTCAGAGGATATACACCATTTCCATAGCAACGTGGCCCTCTAGTGGTAACATGAGCTGCCGCCAGTCTATGAGAGGAGAGGCTGAACACACCATCTTTTGTCGTAGTAAAGTTTCCCCTCCTCGATACGGGCCTCGTAGCGCTGGGATGGGCTCTCGATGGGAGCTGAGGGGACATGCTCTGGCGACGAGGGGGACACTGAAGATGGGAGAGGATGGGTTTATCACACACAGATAATAATACAAAAGGACGGTATGTTTTGTTGAAAGGAATAGTGCTTAAATACCTGGTCGTTTTGGTGACTTCAGCTGTAACCAGAAAGTGTTGACAAGTTAATTAAAATAAAATTAAAAAATGTATCAGTTTTTCTTTTAATTTCTTGAAATTAATTACCTTATTTAATGTTCTCAGATCCTCCATGATCTGTTCGTCTGAAAGCAGATAGTTTAGCTGAGGTTTGGAGAGTCAAGGGCAGTCTTGAGACAGGACGGTTTCAGACTTCAGATCTGAGGTACAGTGGTCATACCGAATCACTTCTAGTTTCCAATGATGAACTACACCGGACGTCTGGACGGTCTGACAGATGAAAACAGAATTCTGCTCTGGAAACCAATAAGTAGCTTATAATACAGAGAAGATACTACAAAAACAACTAAGCACAGGTGTCAGAGACTGTAAGATTATGTGAAGGATATCTGGTGCTGGTTTCCTTCGTTTGTCTGGTATTGGAACTGGATCATTGGGCCGTCTCCTCAGCTTCCGAGTCATGATCGGTTTTACCTCCATAGAGTCTATGAATGAAAGACATATCAATGAACTAAAATCCAATAACCAAACTGAGATACTATTTCTGAAATGGTAATTTAATAAAAAAAACTAGACGAATGGAAAGGAAAGACAAGTTCAACAGCGATCCTGTTCTGGTTTTCTTACCGCCTGTCAGCTCCATCGTTAACTTCTCATTCTCGATCATCTTCTTCTTCTCTTCCAGCTCCGCAATGAGGTTTTCTTTCAGTTCAACCTTTTTATCATCAAACTCCTTTACAGCTGCCTTCTTCTCCTTAATGTAGTTCCTCTCCACCTGCTCTGTCTGATGGTCGGATTATTCAGAGATAGAAAACGAGGGAATAAAATTGACGGAGAAGTGATATATTAACCCGGGGTAAAAGGTCAATTATGTATAAACTACAAGGATCAGCAAGATTGAGACACAATGCTCACCTCAAGCTGTAGAAACAGATCTGTAAAGGAGACGGAAGAACATTATATGAATGACAATGTAGAGCACAACATAATCTGGACATTAATCAACATAAATCAGATCGGTGTTTTTATGACATAATGTCTTTTATCTTCTCCGTTTCTCATGTTAATACGACTTATAACACACTGTACTATAGATGTATCAGTCCAGACTGCAGTTGCAATAAGTGAATTTGGTCATGAAAGTCTTTCACTGTGATAAAACAAAGAATATGAGTTTTTACTCTGTATTCCAGATTCATTGCTTTACCCGAAGACAGATATTTTCCCTACAGTGCCGAGGTTTGCACCTTGCCACACAAACAGCCGGAAGCGTCACATTAATGAGAATGAAGGGCTCTAGACATCCTTGGTGCAGTGGCAGAGCACACTGCTACTTCTCTTCAATTATTGCCCAACTTGCCTGCGTTTCGGAGCCTCTCTTTATATTGCTGGTCCAATTTCTTCATCCTCTTTTGATACTCCTGCAGTGTACCTGCAGAGAGGAAGTTAGATTTCCCATCAGGGAAGAATCCGAGTTGACATAATGTCCTTTGTGGAGATAGAGATATTATCATGGCAAGTATATTCTGTACTATAAACTCCAACACATGGTTTCTCTATCAGACGATGACTGTAATTTTAAACCATCTCTGACCCACACTCTGCACCCTGATCCTTTATTACCCAATCACCAATTCACATTAGGTACATTTATGCTCTGCTGATCTTGAGAAGAAAAAATCAGAGTCATTACCTTCTTGTAATTGCTGCAACTGTCTTTTCAAGGAGGCCAGCTTGTCTTGGTACATTCTGCAAATAAACAAACCAGAGAATTCTCTTCCACTGTGTACAGCATTAGGGCAAACCCCCTCTATCTCCAGCTCTACTTCATTCTATTATAGCTTAATGAACGCTTGGCAAAAGACTTACTGCTCCTTGATTTCCACATAGTCATCCTCATCGTGCTTGGCAAGGTCTGTTTCACTGGCATCCTCCGTGTCTGGAACAATAACGGGAGAAAAGTCGACTCACTCAAGACCTCAAGATAATTTCAACACTTCAATAATAATAAAACCTCAATCTAACTCAATATTCACTTTTAACATATCACGTGGCCCTATAAGTAATTGGTTGTTGTGCTTTTTCAACACAGTCTCAAGTGCCAGTATTGTGTCAAATTCGGCTCCCCTTTACTTTAACCTGCACCAAACCACAAACATAGAGTTCTAACAGGTGGGGGAGAAGATTTGGACAGAACACCGCTAACCTCAAAGATCAATGCGGATCGAAAGACGTGCGTGGCACCGGTGAGGTAATGGTGAACACCCTGCTCGGAAATGACCCCAGTTCGATAGACTGAGACCAGGGTAAATACAAGTTTACCACGTAAATATTCAAACATGTTCTGTTTATCTTCATATCGACATCACAAAGGAGTTCAGGTAGAAAATAAGGGAACGATACCCACTCGTGTCACCCACTGATATTAACATAATATGTTCATTTGTTAACTTGACCGTGCTGTCAGGCCAACGGCAAATCCTCCAGAGACAACAAGTTAAACTGCGGAGCCAAGTTTACAAAGCTAACCAAATGTCCGTCGGAGTTACCTTCAAACACCGACACAAGACAATGATGCGGCCCGGTCGTTTAAAGCTGACACAGCAGCTTTCATTTTCGGTTAGCATTCATGTGCTAGCGTATGTTAGCTCAGTCTGCTGTTTAAAGAGTAGTTATGTTTAGTTATGCTATGCACTGTCATGTCGGGAGCGAAACAAAACACGAGCGTGCTGTTCAAGTGGACATCAATGTCAGGAAACTAGCTACCTTGAAGTGCTGTCATCGCCTTGCTTTCCCCTTGTCTGTCTTTCTCTTTCACTGTAATCCCGTCGTGTCTCACTCACTCAATACAGTGACAAGGGCAGTGCAGTGGACACGGCAAGCAGGTTCTCGCCAGCCTGCGATCTGCCAATGTTCAGGGCTAACGTTAAGCAGCTAACTGGCTAATTAACGCTATGAACTCCACTTGGAATGTCATCTGTAATGTTACCGATGCAATAAACTGTTCATATAGTCGTAAGCATTTAGAAACACTCGATGTTTGAAAACGTGTACAGAACGATAAAGTTATCCATATCTGGACAATAGTTGTGGGTAATGTCGATTGATGCTAAACACTGAAGTTATGTTCGTACGGAAACGTTAGCCAGCTAACATGTAAACAAACGGAGTTTGACTTGAGGTATTGTCGTTAATCAGAACTACATTGTCTATCATTACTGGACTCGTTCACGCCGTGTTACGTTAAGCTTACAAACACCCGTTTCTGAATTTGTGTTTTACTGTACGGAAAATTGGCTGGCGGCAAACAGATAGCTAGCAAGCTACGTACGTTTAGCAGAACGTCGCTCGCATTGGACAAACGTCCGAGCTTTGAGAACGTGCTTGTCAAATTTGACCCAGGAGAGAAGACTGCATTTAACAACGTACAAGAAAACAGTATCCACTCGAGCCTAATCAAATAATCCATTTAAGAGCTGCATTAAAAAAAGGGGTTCACATAGTGTCACGTAGTCGTATTTCCATTCCACCTCCAGCAAGTAGCCAGAGCCCAACGTTTGGGGAGCTTTTGGTCTATTCTTTAAACGTTACCTTCTTCGGAGTCTCTTCCTCTGAAACTTCGATCATCGTCGTCTTCCACGCTATCAAGTTCTTCTTCGTCGTTATAATAATCCACCATAGGTGACAGCAAAGTTGAGGCCATTTGTTCGCTCCAAAAAATATAAACAAACACAAAATAAACAATCGATTTGTGTTTTGCGGCTTGGATCAGGGCCTACTACTGGAAGGACCCGCAAGAATCAAGCTGTCCAACTATATGCCTGTGTACAACGAAAACATTATTAAAGTAAAATATGAACGAAATTATACTGTTTTGTAAAGCGGTTACAATCATCGATTTGAAACAACATGATAAGAGTCAGTAATTGTACTATTTTATTTTTTGGAATTAGAATTGTGGCTGAACATTTAAGTAGGCATGTTTTCGAACATCATTGACGGTGGTTATCGTTTTTGACTCTCGTTTGACTCTATCCATTTAGTTGTACCAAATATTTCAATCTATGTGGAAGGAATTGTTACTAGTGTGAAGCACAACCTTTTCCCACCAGAACCTGACGAGTTGGGTTCCATTACGGTCACGAGGTATTGTGACCGTAATAGAAACGTTGTGGGTTCGAGGGCAGTTGTGGAAACAGGGCCAAATGTTATCATGGAAGTCACTGCCGAGAATTGTGAACATTAAACACATCCCTGCCTTCTTCGTCTACATGGCTAAGTGAAATATTCAAACCCTGCTTCAAAGATATTTAATTTCATGTTACGCCTCACATATTTAAAGGAATTTGCAGCACTTAGTAATTGAAACACTGTCTGGGTTGATCACAAAAATAACCTGAGCCAAAAACATGTTTATGGTAGACCTTCAAATGCATTAAAGACTAAATGTACTTGTGTAAATCATTTTTGTTACATTCATTGATCACATAGAAGCTTTGTATATCATATTTATTATTATATCCAAAAACAATTCCTCTATATCTCTCTCTCTCTCTCTCTCGCAATATGACTTTTGGTGAGGGCTGGAACATAAATTGACTGGAACTCACCAAACCGGGTTGTGATTAGAAAGTTAGCATTTACTCGTTTTTTTTCAGTCGTGGTGGATATCCAAACTACTGGTGACAGTTTGCCCCTTATTTGTCTGTGTGCAATAGGAAGTGCTTCCTTGGTCAGATCGGAGAAAAAATGTATCTTTAAAATGGGATTAAATTTGACACTTTTACCAATGAATATGAAACAGACTTCCAGTTCCAAACTCTGCAGGTACATACGTTAAGCTCAACCGTTCAATCAGAGGAACAGAAGAGAAACACATTTCTGATTAAATATTAAACACAAATGCCCGCAGAGCATAACAGTGCAATTTAGCAACAGCAGATGGCAGCATTGTACTTAGTATATTTTGGCGAAGCGCTGAACTGCCACCTCTGAAGTTGCAACACATTCGAGATGACAGCCTGTGCATCTTAAATAATTTGCAATGGAAATAGTGGTTAACTCTCTTTTTTTTTAACTTGTTAGAGCATTTAAACAAATATGCCGGATGGTAAACGAATCCTGTGTATTTGCTTATTTGACGAGAGCAAACCAATTGAGCTTTAAAATTCTCGTAAAACTGTCTAGTTTGGGCTTAATTTCGACAAAAAGAACAGCAGTCTGGCAGGTGCACATCCTTTAGCTTAGAGAGTCAACTTTATTTCCGCCCGTCTGTCAAACGAGCTGTCAAACGCGGACGAGGGGTTGTGCTCCTGCTGCTCCGTCATTCAGGAAGTCCACACCAACTGACAGCACTTCGCGAAGTCACACCGACATCTTCAGAGTCGGAACTAAATGTTTATTGAAGTGCGTACGCCTTACAAAGACGACGACTTTTTTTCAAAGAGGTGAGCAGCTTTTTTTCCCCATCTTCTTGTGTTTTCTGTTAACGGTAACCAGCTCGCGCTAGCTGTCTGTCTGTCTATCTCTCTCTCTCAAACGGCTAAGCTACCGTAGCTACACGTAAAAGCAGTAAAAAAGTGGCCACGAATAAGTGTCGGCTGAAGTTGGAAACGGAGCACAGTCGCCCGGTTTCGACGTTGTTCCGCTTGTTTGTTTCAGCGCCACTCTGTTCCGAGGTGGTGAGTACTACGAGTAGCATCAACTCCCCGCGTTTAAGTGCGTAGGTTTGCTTTTGAACGATATTAGCTAAGTGCGTGTTTTCCCCTGTGTGTGTATCGATGCACCTGCTTAAAATCTACACTGAGACACGGATGTGGACGCTGTGAAGTGACGGGAAGACGCGGTGCACTTTGGTTTGTCCCCCAGGGGGTGAGTATGGCTGAGCAAACGGATGACAGCTTGTAATGTCTGTGTGCTCAGCTGGGCTTTCTAAAGCCCGACAAGGCGGCTGGACGCGGCGTAAACTCGCCCCGGGTGATATTTTGGCGATGTCATGCAATTTGGGTCAGTCTACGTGAGTATGTGACATCCAGAACGACGGTGGTACCTTCCAGTGCATGCTACATTGTTGTGATGTTTTACTATCAACGCACGGTCACAATGGCTTTTCGGTCGAGACGTTACTGAAGCACATTTACTATACGTCTCTCTCTCTCTCGTGAACCAGTAAACCTTTTTAACACTTTTATTTTTTGAAGATTTACATTGCAACATTCATTCATTCATTCATTCAAATAAAGACAACAACCGCGCGTAATTGATATTTCATCGTCCGAGATAAAAACGATTCCTGACGTGAATGCGAGATCATCACCTGCATGCACGTTAAATAACCATCGTTTAAAAGTAAAGGTAATATAACGTGACGCGCTCGAAACGGCAGTTCGATAGCGAAGCAGTGTACTAAACCCCGAGCTGACCCAACATGATGTCATCTCTAGTGTGTAGAGCGCATGAGTGAGAGGCAGCAGACCTGTTTCTCACTGCTTAACTGTGTCATTTGAGAAGATGGGCTGTAAGAAGCGTGCGTGCTCACGCAAATGTCACAGAAGTTTAATCCAATATCATGACATTGCACCTGCAGAAAAAACAGGTTCAGACCTTTTATCTGCTCAGATGTGCAGACAAGGCTTGTAATGTGGATGAAAAACATTTGTTTACTATGGAAGCCGATTTATGCCACTATGATGATAAAGTAAATATCCTGTAAGTAAATCATTATGAGGAGAAATAATGATCGCAAAAGTAATGTCTTACTTTCTGAGAAACCTTTGTTACTATCTCAAATGGATGAGAAATGTTCTCGAAATAATAACTTAATATCTCTAAATATTAAGGACATGTGATATAATGACGTAGTATTTGTCATTTTTTTTTATATCACAGTGGCATTAGATGACCTTGTGGTGTTTGGTGTCAGCTATTTAGAAAATGTATTTTGTGGGAAGCTTTTTTTTTTTTTAAATGAAGGCTTAAAGGTATTTTATACAGCTGTCATTATTTTCCTATAGTCATGAGTCAGTCCCTTACATGCGCCCTGCAGCAGTCACGCTTTTGTGCAAAGGGCGCAGGGCTGTTGTGTTCACATCAAATAGTGAGGTCAAAGTCCGCCTGTTGATCATGTAAACAAGATAGGGAACAGAAAGTGACACACTTCCTTATTAGTGATGTTATCTATGGGAGTTCAGTTTTCACAATTAACTCTGCCATACTTTCAGGGAAATGATTCCCTCATTGTGACTATTTGACTGATAAGAGGATGTGTGTCTGTGTCAGGTTAGCCACATCTGGTCAGGTAACTACTGTATAATGTAGGCTGCGAAACATGAGATTTTTCCTGACAAAAAGTCAAAAAGGTTGAGCAATTTTTTAAAGTCACACAACTGGCTATTGTTAAGTGTTGGATGTGTCGTGTCCTCACATTAGAGATCTGGACCAGAGATGTTCGTGACAGCAAGCTAACTTTTCTTATCTTTACACAGGCAGAGGCAGTCGTCATGAGTGTATCACTAACGGTCACGTCTTTTTATAGAACTGCATGAGAGATTGTTGAGACATTGGCCAGGGGTCTTCTTGTGAATTTGCACAAATCCCTCTGAATGTGTGAGTGAGCTGATGGTTTCACTGGGAAAGGACACATCAGCTGCGCGTGACAATTGTCTGCTGTTGGCCATCAGAGACAGGGAGGGGGGGCAGACACCGAGGGTAGCCTCTGATACATTAAACACACACACGAATAGGGTTCAAGATAAGGCTCAAGCTAAAGTCTCTGTTGCATTGCAGCGCTGTCACAAATGCTTTGAGACATTTGTAATTCAGCAGACATTTTATTTCTTTTTGTCAGGCCTTGTTGTTCACATTGTGGCCAATATTATAGTCTGAGCATTTAAAAGGTTTTCTTTTCATTAGCCAAACACAAACTATTTTTCAGGTGAAGGCTGCGATGTAGATGAAAGCTATTAAATAAATTGATAACAAAGTATCAAGGTAAACAGTAAATCCTTCTCAGACTGGGCTTGCTAAGCCATCTAACAGAGGTTAATTAAACGAAATCCATGTAAATTATTTTATTGTGTGATCATTTTGTCGTGATTCAAAGGAGCAATCATGGGTAGAGCCAGAGGTGATTATCGTTATTGCTCATTTTCTTGTCTTTATCTATACTGCAACACATGATTAGTGGTTTCAGACCTATCCACTCTGGACAGTGTGTTCAGAATGGACACGTTTCGGATGGGAATACCTGCTTAGTGTGAATTGTAAGGTTAAAATGGAGAGAAAAAGCATTTTCAAATTATCCAGCTTAGTTTGGACATGGTCTGACATTACCAGCAGACCTGTCATTGGCAGGGGGGAGGTTTAAACCCTGGCATCAGGCTTAATACATGGCCTACTCTGTACAGAGGGGTGGATAATCTGGGTGTGAGTAAAGTTTAAAATATAAAGCAGGGGAGGATGTGGGAGATTCTCCTCCACAGTGTTTTGGACACCAACATTTTCCAGCGAATTCTTTGGATCTGAATTCAGTGATTAGTGCATTTCATGCAAAGACTTTCCGTGAGTTCAACTTTCAAAGCAAAGAGTCAAAGCGTCGCGGTAAAGAACAGTCTGAAGAACACCGCAAATGTTGTTTTTAACCAGGTGTAAATGACTAATCCAGTGTTTGCATCTCTCAGCTCCAAGTCTATTGTTCTGTGTCTCAACCTGACCTGTCATCCAGATGTGATAATATGTCTTTATAGAAGCTTTAAATAATTATGCAAATCGACAACTCCCACTACTCAGTCGCTCGACTGACACTGATTTCTGTGGCCAATCCCAGTATTGATACTTGCAAAAGGATTTCACATGTGTATTTTTGTCTTTTTGTTTAACTCACCATAGTTTGCTTGTGGTAAACAGTACAGCTGTCAGTGCTCTCTGGCAGATACACTATTTAATGGCACCACTGTTTGTAGATTTCCCACTTTGACCTTTTTGATTATCCACTGGTACCTGGTGGTTCTTTGCCATCACCTCCATTGAGGTTCTAAGGGAACTGAGCCGATGCTAAAACTCTGGGCCTATTTTTAGTAGCACTGGAAACGTTCATTGGACAGTGCCGTCTGTCTGAGCTATAATCCAGCGAGTGATGTCTTACCACAACGTGAGACTCTTCCTTCCTCCCCCTCATTTTGGCCGGGGTTATGTGGATGTCAAATTTAACAAGTTGTCCTGCTCTGCTGTTAACCATGACAGGCTCATTGATATTCCCAGATGTCTTATGGCTTGCCACCAACTCTGTGGTGAGTTTACTGGCTTTGCATAGACAGCCATAATAATGTTTTCCAAATGTCCGACCCATTGATGCCAGTGTGGACCATCTTTGTCTTTTTGAAGTGATAAACGTTCATTGTCTCTGCTCACAATACACCTCAGCATCTACTTCAACTCTTTGCTGAGATGATGAACTTCTCTGCGCTTTCACATGATGGAAGGCTGACTTTTGAAAAAAAATATATTACAGAATTGCCATTTTAGCCGGTGCTACAGCAGTTTGGTGGTTTATTCTGCAGTAGCAGAGCACATCAAATATTAAAGTGCTGCTGTCAGGCTTAATGTTCTGCAGTGATCTGGTTTAGCATGTCTAATATAGGAATGCTGTCTCAGATGACAAGGAGAATTATGCCGTCCCCACCCCCCACCTCTCCTCGACTAGCAGATGTGTTCATGCGTACTGCTTTTAATGATGATTTCAAAAGACAGCAAAACTCTGCGCTCCTACAAGATCATGGTCTCGTGAAGCCAGCAAGAGAGAAGAGGTGCAGATATTTGGTATAACATGAATCCACAGTCGTAGAAGCAGTAGCACTTTATTTAATTACCCATTCATTCAAACACACATCCAGATGTTCACAGCAGGGGCATCCTGAAGCCTTCATCTGCTGGCCATTAGGGCAACGTTTGTACACATACTCTGATAACTTCTGAATTTAATTCCAAGTGTGTGTCTTTGAAAAACACTTGAAGATCTTAAGATCATGAGGAAACATCTTTTCCTCAATTCATATCTTGGTCATTGTCCATGAAAGCCCAAAATACCAAGTCATCATCAGGAACTGTCTTCACCTGCGTTCTGGGTTTTATGGGAACTGTATATCTGCACAAATGATTATGATAAGAGTCACAGGGAAAGATGTGAAATAGTCCTAGTCATGGCCCAGCAGCTGGTGCAGACCTGAGTCATGGCCTTGGTCTCCTGAAAGCTGTCTTGGCGGGGAGGAAGTCACGGCCCAACAGATGTCTCATCAACAATTGCCTCCCTAGTGAGTGTGGTGCTTCTGCTGTTCACTTGCCACCTTGTGCTGCAAAAAATAGTCTTCATCTGACCCATCAGTGTAGGCGGTTGGTTAGTGGTAGGATCCAGCTGTCTCCCTCTGACCTTTGTACACTAGCAGTGCAGAAGTTAACCGGTTATTGTAATAAAACGGTTAAACGTGTCAGCCTTTATTCACCCGTCGGGTTAAATCATTTTCCTCCTGCCTGACATCTGGCTGAACCGGTTCACGGCACGCAATATCAATATGTTATGTACCAAAATGCAGAACAGACTGGTTGTTAAATCCGTTATTCCTACTGGTGAATCACATGGACCCTTCTTCCCCTCATTGTTCTCCTCAGACATACTAAACCCACTGTCATAAGAGAGGCATGTTGGCGAGTAAGCCTCACTGGGTGTGGGACGTTAGCATGAGCGACTTGATTACAGCCTTTCATTAGATGTGCGCCTCCAATCCTGGTTGCAGCTGTGGCCGTGAGCTGTCCCCCCCTCTCCAACCCCCATTGTGTCCGGCTACATCTGTCTACAGCTTTCGTCTGATATCTGCAAGCCTCTATCTGCTCCTCCATGACTAGGCCAAGTTGAAGTGCCGGGGAATTATGATCATCACCCAAAGAGACATCACCATTGCTGATGGCTGACTTCTCTTATCTCTGCCCACCACCACCCCTCCTGGGTCGAGGGCTTAATTTAGCTTGGCAGAATAAAGGAAAGGACTTAGGCAGGAGTATTTTTAGAACTAGATGGTTCACTGTAATAGGAGTCTTAAAAAATTGAAAGTGTCATGTCATAGGCTTACAATTTGCATCCATTCTGCTGACTCTCCCCTACATGCAAACCACCGAAAACTCCAGTGTACACTGCTCGCCTAGCAGAGCGGGGCACGTCAGCAAGGCTTAGGATGCATGATTGTGATGGACATGTTAGCTGATGTGAGTGGGGGTGAGGTATTACACTGCACCACACTGGTCTATTTTTGGGAGTTTCCTTTGCCTGCCCAAAGCGCTTTTGTGTCTCACAGTTGTCCATCACAAATATTATTTAGTGTGTTTTAGAACAAGGTTTCCAAACCCTTCTTTCATTTCATAAAACTATCACTGCCAAGCACATTTAACTGGGTGTTGGTTTAGCACTTTCATGGCAGCACAACAGTGGGGACTGTGGTAATTGTTGATGTTATATAAGTGACAAGATTTCATTCCCTAATATCACCGAATTATGCCGGTCTTTTAAAGATAACGTCACCTGGCAACGTGGCCCTGAATCTTCTGGACTGGTTGGCCCTGAATCTTCTGGACTGGTTGTCCCTGACCCGGACATAAAGGCTTGGGAACTCCTCATCTGTTGGCCTTACCTGACGTGAACAGTTGATAACTCCTCATCTGTTAGCCTACAAGAGTGTCTGCCAAACCCAACCCATCCCCCCAGTCCCAAGAGAAAGTAGGCCTCTGCCCAAGCTCTGTGCAGCCCTAATGCTGTGACTGGACAGCCTCCATTGGGTCAAGTGGAGATTTGCCTCTGATGAATCTGGGGGAGATTGTGTTGCGCTCTCGCAAGCCAGCAGTGAATTTTATTTTTGTATGTTGTATTTAAGTCTGTGGCTGGCTGAAAATGTTAACCACATGATTCCCCACTAACTGTACATCAATTGGGCAGTTACTTCCTTGAATTTCGGTAACCCATTTTTTGGACCTCATTTGGAGCCTCCCGTCATCTAGTAGCAGCCTTTATCTCCTTGCTTACTGCTAATTCATCAGACTGGATAGGAATGATGGGTCATATCGCATGAGAGAACGCTTGAGTTTCACTTAAGGCAAAAGAAGGCAATAAAAGCCAAAGCAAGTACGTCCGCCACCCTTTTCATGCTTAATAGTCCATACTAGGAGGTCTAAGTACGCCTTTGTGAAGCCACTCAGCCCGAGGTTCAACGGAACAATCGTCCAATTAAGGAGTGACTTGGAGGTAACTGCCAGTCAACACTACTTCTCTCGCTCATCCGTTGTGTTCTTCCCTCTCTCACTTGCCGACATATGCTCTCATTATACTCCAACACAAATGAACTAGATGTGCAGCACTGGAAAGCTTTGGGGGTCGTGAACCCTAAGATAGAATTGTAGGGATGTTAGTGTCCCAGGGGACAAATGAGGAAATGGTTATATTATCAGGATGTGAGTGTGTCAAAGATGCTGCTACAAACACACAGTCTGGGCTTATACAGACAGCAGGCTGGATGACTGGTGTCCAACTATTGTGTCCTGGTGAGACATGGACCATGGACCTATCTCAACATACTTCCTCAACCATTTCCCAGTGATGGAGCAGGAATCAGTCCAGTAGTATTACAGGGCCGGCCTTCGAGAAGACATGACGAGACAATCGGAGGGCATCGCTGGTGGTGAATTGATAAATTACTTTAGAGTTTATTATAAGAAGGGGAGGATCTTTGGTGTCTTTTGACAGGGGGAACACCTGTTTTTATTAAGTGGTTTCCCAAGCAATCATTTAACAAAGCCCATCAATATTTCAGTGCCTGGGGATTGACAGACCAACGCTTTATCTACGGTTGGTATATTACTGCGTATTGATTTCTTTTTCTGTAACTGGCCTGACCACCTAAAGCTGTATCTCTGTCCTGCAAAGACATTCAGGAACGCCGTTAACTAACACATGGTTTACTTTAGTGGCTTTTAGAGAACCCAAATTTGAAATACCGTAATGTGGGTGCTATCTTTTAAGTCCTGTGCGAGGGGTAAAATCTATCCTCTACAGGGCAGATTTTAAAAATCTTTTTATACCCTTCCCTTTTTTGTTTAAAAGAGGCTGGGATGAATCAGTACTGATCTAATAGAGGAAGGGGGTGACTACGTTCTGAGCCTGAATTAATTCCTAAACTAATTACGGGCAGACTTTACAGCAGATAAAAAGCTGAAATCCTAGGGCCTAAAAACCCACGGGCCCTCGCTCACCCTGCGTAAACCCGTGATGATGTACATAATTTATACCGTCAGTGTATATTTGAAAAAGAAGAGGAAGAGGCAAAACACAGGGGGAATGACTCAGTGGCCTAGATGCATGTTTCCTCTTTGGGGTTTCTCTCCTTAATGTACCCCTCCGTATTTGCCTTTCATTTCGGTTGATCATTCTCTTTCCTTTCTAAAAGGCAGAGGAGGAGCGAAAGTTTATAGCTAAGCGAGCTTCGGTTTCGCCTGCTGCAACACATCCATTCAAACATAACAGCTCGATGAGTCAAATTACCCACCACCTTCTCTTCGTGAACGTCTCGTCTCTCATTGTGGCAGTGTTTCCCCGACATCAGCATCCTGTGAGACCCTTGCGAATGACCTCGTGACATCATTGTTTTCCGTCCAAGAACGTGGCCCTCAAGAAGGTCAAAGAGGGCGTCTCATCCATCCAGCACGGATGTCTTACACGGCATTCATTCATTGAACTGTTTGGGAGATTTAGAGTGGACTCATTGCTTTGGCTTTGTCTGGAGGGCAGTCTGAATTTGGCAAAACTTGCTAGACAGATTAAGGATAAAGGGTCGTCGAAAGGATTAAGATGCTTCCTCAGGCAAAGGGTCTAAATATTAGTTCTCCGTCTTGCAGAATGAGGGAAGCCTGATTTGCCCATATCATCCTTGCTTAAAGACTTAAGGTGGACACATGAAAGTTTCCATTTATGCCACCAGCTCAACCTGTCTGTTAGGTTTCATCTCTTCAATATTTGAATTTGAAAACAGAGATGGTGGCCGCTGCGTGTCCTCACCCTGTCCTACTCACTCCGTTGCACCGCTCTCACTACAGACCATGCAATATGCCTCTATTAATCTTTGTGCTGCTCTTGATTGGAAAATCCTTTTGGGCTTTAGAGTAGCACTTCACTCTACGCTCAGACCTCCCCCTTGTACTCACACACCAACCGCACACACACACACACACACACACACACACACTGTGAGCTGAAACTAGATCAGCTGGTGTGTACTTCCACGAGCAGTGGCAGGCCTTCTGTCTGTGATTGTCTATGCACACTGCTGATTAAATGACTATAGCATGTAATGATTACATGGGCTTTCTATGTATGTGTGTGATCAGTACATGTGCAGGGCTTATGTGTATCTGCACACCGTCTTTAATACACTCAAACTCGGTGATACTATTATGCATTTTGCATGGCTTTGTGGCAAAGCAGATTTGGGGGCTCTGGCAGTAGGATGAGTCACACGCCAGTTTAGGCATTTCCCCACCAGCAGTAGTTACTGTGGTGTCAGGCGCTCGGCTAGGACTCTCTCAGCATGAGTCTCCGCAAGACACGCACACACAGCGATCAGTCTTTGAATAGCCAGAATAGATGATGTGGGAGCTAAAACCTCAGCCAGGACACTGTGGGTGCCATTCATAGTTAAAATATATTGAATGTCTCGTGGCCTTGATAGCAAACACCAATAGACAAATTGCTCTGTGTGTGCACGTACCTGAATATTTGCTTATCGCAGTGCAAAACACAAGTGTTCAATCTAGCTGCACATGTGCCTCTGTACTCCAACACACCGTGTGATTACCCTGATTGTCTGAGAGTCCATCCACACATGACTGATTCCACAGCCGTCATGTGTTTGTGTGTAGAACTGAAGAGTATTTTTTTTGCAGCCACAATGAAAATCAATACAGCTGGGAATTGATAGTGTCATGAACAGACCCGGGGTCATTGCATGATCGATACGGCCTATCTAGTCACCAGAGTCCCAGCTGAGGCTGTTTGGCCAACAGCTGTGTGCGTGTCACACGCATTTACCAAAGCACCAGCACTTATCGAATGGTCCGTCTCTGCCATTCATACCAGTTTAGCACAATCAGCAGCCCAGCATATCACCGAGGTACGTCAGATACCTCACTTAGAATCTGTGAATAACAAACATGATCGGGATCTTCCTGTCTGTTCAGGTTTGTCATATTTTCATTCAGATAAAATTTCCCTGAGTTCTCAAAGCTAAGAGAATAATTTGCTTTGCTCATGTGGCTGTGTTATTTTAAATGATGCTGTTATTGTGCAAGCATGCCGTCGCAGGGGGGATGTCCCAATGGGAACAGGATTGTTGCTAAACTCACACTCTGCTTTAAAATCCTGACTACTCCGAGGACTGTAAAAGTAAATGTGTGTCTTTGTAAAAGAAAGGCAAACCAGAACCTCACCAGAAGCACCAGTGGTACCGGGCGCTTGCTCCATTTTGCCGTTGAAAGTGGGTGTGATAAAGCTCTGATAGTGCAGACAGAATTTGACAGATTCTCCGTTAAACCCAGTGACACCAGGTCAGATTTATGGATTAAATTCAGCTTGTGTGTGTGTGTGGGCCAACGCTTTACAGATTACAGCCTTTTAACCCTCTGATTGACTGATCGTCACTCAACCTACCCTGTCATTAACCCCTGATATGGGCTCATTAACCAGTGCGACCACCAGGCCACGATGAAGGTGTAACCAAAAGGCTGTGAGGTTCCGCTTGTCCGACCTTCAATTACATCCTTCTCTCTCACATTAAGTGACCTTTTTAATTTGCAATATTTTGTTGAGATTAGGATTAGGGATCGGTTCCCATAGCTGGTTGCATTTTTACATCTGCTGCCCTGGTTTTCAGAATATCTGAATTCATCAGGATCAGATGCCAACAAATCTCTCACCAGATCTTTTATCTTTATTACCTCTTTTATTGATGGGAAACACACAGGTTGCATGCTGACTGTTGCCGGTTAAAGTTACAGATAAAGCAGGAAGCCGATAACAACAGCTGTAATCAATGTTAACTAGAAGAACGAGGCGTGTCCTTTGGGCTTTGTTGACCTGCTCTTAACCCCCCACTGACCCCTTGGACTTTTGCCCCTGGACCCCGGCCCTCTGTTTGGGTTTCACCTCCAGCCTTCCCTGACCCCGCTTGACTTTCTGGGCCCATCCTTTAAAAAGACTGAACTATACAAACCCTGCGTTGCTACATTACGCACACAACCTATTCACTAAAGGAGTTTGCTACTTGTTTAACACTTTTAGTTCAAATTCTTGATGCTATGGCCTGGCAGATAGTCAACTGAGGCCCCGCCAGCCGCTGGCCCTGCATTACACTGATGGAAGCTGTATAGGACAGAGGCACACTTCTACTGTACATCCTCTTCCTGACACAGAGCTGGAAGCCAAGCTAAAGTAGGATAGATGTTTGTCAGGAGTTAGAAAGGGAATATCTGGGTTAACGTGAACCCTGAGGTGAACGGAGCTGTTATTTATGATTTTATTTTTAACTTATTTCTAACTCTAACTCTCGATGACTAATACACAAAACACATGCACGGTCTCTGCAGATCACTTCATATTAATTGAATGTGGGGGGTTTTTTGGACCCTAATTTACATAAGAAACAACACACGTGTACGTTGGAGTTTGTTCAGTGAGTCAGCGTAGAGGAGGTGGTGCTGGCGGGGTAATGCTTTTTAAAAATAATGAGCTACTCCTGCGCTAGGATACCAAAAACATTTAATGTGACCAGAACTACTGCTGGAGAAAGTAGCAACTATCTCCATCCTGTTCTGTGTTTGTGTGTAACCTGTTGATCCGTATCACACTGAATCACGCCTGTGGTACCGATGAAGAACCCCCTGCTCCTCCTCCCTCATTTTCTTCGCTGTGCAAATGGTGAATAATTGAAACATCCCTGTGACGACGCTGCACTAAGTTTGTTTGCTTGATTCTTCCTGCCTGTGTGTTTAAGGGGGGAAAGGGGGTTTAGAAACCGAGAGTTCAGAGATTGTTTTGTGTGTGAAGGTTGGGTTTTGGAAGACGCAGGACAGTAGACCACACACACCGCTGACCAGATCGGAGAGATGAAGCTCGGCTGAAAAAGTGCTAGCTCTGTTAGCTGCCGGAGAGGATGAATAGCTTTAATAGAGAAAACTCCAGGCTTCGCTCCGGAGGGACACACACGGCCACGACCCCTCTGGATTCATGGGGTCGCTCTAAAAAAGCTTTCACACTGAATGAGGGATGGTCTTTGTGTGGCAGAATGTGTGTGACCAACACTGTGCATGTGTGTGTGAGCATTTGTGTGAACGTCTGTCTTGGTACCTTTTTCTTTTTGTGTCCATTGGGAAGGGAATACTGATAATAATACTACCAATGTCTCGTCCGGTGGTCACAGGTTGCTCATCTCCACTGCACTTTAAACCCAGGACTTTTCGAGCACAGCTATGTGCAAGTTTAGACTTGCCTTTAATTATGTAGGAGATTTCGTGGCCCAGGAGTTAGAGCAGCCGTCCAGTCATCGGACAGTTGTTGGTTTCGCTTCCCCCTGAGTCTATGTTGAAGTTTCCTTTTTGAGGAAGACGCTGAACCGCTTCTTGCTCTGATAAGCTGGTTGGCACATTGCATGGTGACACCGTGTCTGATGTGCCATCAGTGTGTGAATGTGAAAGGATGAATGATGCAACATGTAAATCACTTTGAGCACCGTTGTGTGTGTGTGTGTGTGTGTGTGTATATATGCACCCCATTTACCATTTAACAGGTTAATTAGATGCATAGTAGTCGTAAGTTGTCTGCCCCATTTGAAGAAATGTTGCGTTGCTAATTTGTATGATGTGATGTGAGAACATCAAGTCAAACATGTTAAGAGTCTTAACATGTAGGTTGTGTCTTAACTTAAGACACAACCTATTTCGAACGCCGTGGTCACAGTAGAAGACGAGATGCCTGCTGCTCTCTTTCTTTTCCAAATAACCGGACTACAAAGGATGTTTGCTGTAAAGCAATGCGTCTCCAACAATCAGTTTGAGTGTATTTCCATGTGTTGTAACACCAGAGGTACGGTAGTGTTACAGGTTAATATAGGGACATCGCCATAGCGTACCAACTGTCACCTAACCAAACACAAGCACCTGGCTAGCTCGATACTGCTGATGCTTAGCTCACGTGTGTTGCATATGTATATACCCCCATTGTATAATTCTCTGTGAGACCAAGCGGCTTTTCTGCATCGATCTGGAGATTAAGATTGATGTTGACCTAAAGCTTTAGGCAACAAGTGTGAATGATTTGGCATGAAACATCAATAGCTAATCTACTCTAATGGACATGTCTGTAAATATAATAATTATTTATTTAATAAACTTTTGAAAGCATGGCACGTCTACATTAATATTTACAATATATGTTTTAGTACCGACAGCATTCAAGAAATGAATGAACATTTAAAAATGTCAGGCAGCATCCTGTCACAACTACAGTTTTCATTGAGTTTCCTGTTTGCACATAACAAGCGTCTCGCTGTCAGTTTGTGGCGCAAAATAGCGATACGATACGCCGGGGCCGCCAGACTGTGACTGACACTCTAGTATTTGCGTCTAGACACTCACACCTACTCCTGTGTTCCGTCTTGGTCTATATGATCTCGTTTATACATTCAAGATATTTTTAAAGACTGCCACTGATCCAGAGTTTCCTTAAATAATTGATGTTTTTAGAGATTTTTAAGTGGCAAATGGGAAGTTTTCTCCTTTTAATTATCATTAAAATATAGTAATGTTGAATGGCTATATAATGACATCAGCAGTGATTACATTGATTCCCCTTCAGTTTGCATTTCTTTCAGAACCAGAGTTGTTTTTCCGTGACGGCTGAAAACATTCCTCAGAAGTCTTCCTCCTGTTTTCTGTCTCTGCAGTAGTTTAAGTATTGAAAAAGCGCACAATGTCATTTCTGGTCAGCGCTTCATCGTCAGAGTTGCTCTGGCATGACGGTCCTGCTAAGGTCAATTGCAGGTAACCTGTGCCAAGTTCAACATTTAACATTCAATATAAGGGAAGGGAAGTTTACACTGTGTGGTTTTTGGGCTGTTGTTGCTTTGAGGCAACGGGAGGAACCGCTTCAAATAAGATTTGAAGTCGGTGGATTGGCCACTTACTTGTCTGGTGTTTGTCTCCTCCCTCCCTCCACATTGATGTTGGCATTAGCCTTAAAGCTAATCTAGAAAGTTAGCAGCCTTCTAAGTTTTTAAAAGTAGCAGTACGTAGCCCTAAATGTTGTGGGGACATAAATCTGTTTACACAGTCTCATCATGACTCGCCTTCCTTTTAAGCCTAACTTAAATCATAGCATTTCAAAGTTAAGGTAAGGTCAGAGTTAGATTCAGGGTTCGGGTTAAGCGAGTAGTGGTGAAGGGTTATAATTAGGGTTTGTCTCCAGGAAATGAATGTAAGTCAATGTAGTGTGTGCGAATGTGTGTGTGTGTCGCAATTGTGTCGCTAAGCTCCTGAGATGAGAGCTGCCCTGAAGTCTCCAAATCCTGCTTTAGAGTGGTGTGTGTGCGTGTGTGTGTGTGTGTGTGTCGTGATCACTCTGTGAATATGAGTCACGTCTATAAAAATCCACACCATGCCACCCTTGCAGGATAATCAGGACATAATGTTTAGTTTCTTTCTATCTCCCTGGATTAGTTTGTTTTCATTTTTGCGTATTGTGGAAATCGCCTCATACACGGTTGTCTCGGCTTTATTTAAAGCCGTATTTCACCAGGGGGATGTGTGATTGAAAGCACACCTACCTCCACCGTGACTCATCGAAGGGCCCTCCTCCAGCATCATCTGGGAATCACAGAGTGTTCAGTTCTTGGAAATTGAGACTCATTATCATCGTTAATTCAGATGACTGTATCATAACCGTTTGTATATTTGTTCATGTCAACATGTACAGAACATTTAGGTGTACACGCTAATTCAGGCAGTTAACCTCCTTAAATCTCATTTTTGAGAGAAATGCGTGTTATGTGATAAGGAAAGATATCTAATCTGTTAAGCTGTTGTACTGCAGAACGCGAGTGCCAACCAGGATTGTCAGAACAAAAACTTGGCCGAATTGTGCCTCAGAAAATTGATGACTCGGGCCGTTAGGTTTGGCTCCTAGTTAAAATTCTGTTCCTTATCTTTAATATCGCAGCGACACCGGTGGAATCAAAGCGTTACTCATTCTCTTCTTGTTTTATGTCTCACTCTCATTGTTTTTGTTTTTCTCTTGTTTTTTTTCGTGTGTGTGTGTGTGTGTGTGAGGGACACATCGACTCACAGCAACTGAAAAAAAGAAAAAATGAAATTTACTTTCCTACTTGTGAAGCCCAACTTAACGAGTTAGTGATAATTAGCCCAGATGTGTTGGTTAGCAACAGTGTGTTTGAATAACTGAAAATCATTTGGAAGAAAATCTTGTCACTCAAAATAAAATCTTCCTTTACGGAGGACAAACAGTGACTTGGACTTGAGATGCAGTTGAGTAAATGCTGAAACACGTCAGCCTTGTACACTTTCCTCAGTCTTTCTCTATCTGTATCTCCCCATTGTTGTTTGGTCACATAAGCCAGGCAGGGTGGAGTGAAGAGGAGGAGGAGGAGGAGGAGGAGGAAGTGTAGCCACAACTTTCCCAGAGGCTCATGCAAGCGTCAGTTTGTGTTATAAATCATTCAGGGACACTCAGAAGGGGCACAATACATTTTTATCCCTCTTGTCTCATCCCTCCATCGCTTCTCCTTCTTTTATTATTGAATGTGCCTCCTCCGAGCACCCAATCTGCCGCTCGGCACCGTCAGTAGAAAGACAGGAATGGGTGGAGATGGGCGAAACCAATACATGGATAAAGTAGCAGAGATAAGGAAGGGAAATCAGAAGAGCTTAGGACTGTTCCAGGTGGATTCCACGGAGGAGTTAAGTAGGTCAAATCAAAGGTTGCAGGTTTAATTACATGTTTTATGTGGTGAATAATGGATCCACAGTACTCCCTGATTATCCTGCAGCTTGCAGACAACAGTTGGTTTTATACTGCCGGTCTTGTAAACACGGTGTTGAGGGTCAGGCCGCACTCGGTGGCCAAGCTGTGGATGCTTGCACCACTTGCTTGTCAGAATGTATAGCTGACAGCGCTCTGCTGTCAGAACAACTATCTCAGATTGCATGTGTGGTCACACAGTGTGTGTGACTGTGTGTGTGTGGGAGAAAGTATTTTACTTGTGCCTGCTCGTCGTGAGTGTGCGTGTGAAAGCTTGTTTCTCTCCTATTGCTGTGTAATGTCCTTGAAACCTTTGTGCATAACCAAAACATGCCGAGAC
The DNA here is from genome assembly GCA_901007825.1 of Macroramphosus scolopax. NCBI lineage: Eukaryota > Metazoa > Chordata > Actinopteri > Syngnathiformes > Centriscidae > Macroramphosus > Macroramphosus scolopax. The sequence goes on from CAAKHC010002566.1 coordinate 23,961, forward strand.
ACCTTTTTACCAAATGCATTCTGGGATGTCAATAAAGGCCCTCTGGGACTCTGAGTATAGATGAGCAGGTGTGGGGAGTCAGTTAGCAGGAAGATTCTTAGATATGTGTTTACACCATGTCTATATTATATTGAGATACCTTATAACCTAACAAAAACGATAATTGTCAGAATTAAATCCACATTTCCTGTGAACTCCGTCTGTGGATGTTCTGTTGTCTTTCCTGGGTCTGATAAAAGGAAGCAGCACTTCTGTGGTTCATGGAGTTTCTTGACAGGATAACAACGAACGATCATTAAAGAGATTTTCATTAGCTGTTGTGTCATTCCACCATCTGCCGTTGTGAGGAAATCTGAAAGCGTTTGCCCTGTTTGAACTTGAAGAACATTGACTCATGCTCATCTTGCAACATCCCTTTTGTGGAGTGAAGCAATCCTCCAATTAAGTCTAACAATGTGACTCTGTAGCGCACAATAAAAAGAGTCCACATTGCAGTGCAGACGCTTGTAGTGGTTGATTATCATTAGGTCTTTGGGTTGGAGTCAAAACACTGATGGCCTTGAGTAGAATAAAGAATGAAAATAAGAAGGCAAGAAAAACATACATAGATACATTCTTTTGCAGAAGTTGCACCCAACTACAGAGTTCATCAGATCATCACTGTCGTATCTGATAGTCATGGAATTGTCACATTATCACAGTATGAAGTATTGAAATGAATCTCATTAATATCTCAGTCTTATCCAGTCATCTGACCCCTCTTTTACTTCTTCTTCTCTCACCTCAGGAACAGGATTTTCCCAGTCATGAGGAGAGTCTGCAAGAGATCCGCTCTGGACTTTAACTGAGGAGAGAAAAGAGAGAGAGAAAGAGAGAGAGAGGCTCGTCTGATATCACATTCCCACATTCCCAGGTACGTTTCTTCCACGTCTGTAATGATTTTAGTCTTTTATTGTTCTATATCTGTATCTCTGATGTGTCTGTTGTATTTGGTGTCTCCCAGCACTTTTTTAATACAAGTTCGGCTTGGAGATAAGCAAGCGAATATTGGATTGTCTCGCCAAGGTGATTCACTGAGCAAGACTCTTACTGGATTTAAAATTGAAAGACAATGGTTGAATCCGACTGGGACTGGTTAACTGGGGAGAGTACTGGTCATGTTCAGAGAGTGGGGTTGACCAATCACACACAGAAGGAAAATATCTATGATTTATTATTAGAAATAAAAATATTATTTTACTTTCAAATATTTGTCTTTGACCCGTCATAAGAAACCTTTCCTTCACAGGTTAACTGCAAGGATGACTGGCTGTGTCGAATTGATTGCATTAATAAATGTTCCAACACAGTAAACTCTTGCTGTCCTGTATATTGTTAAAACCTTTAAAATACCAGTAGATGAAATGCAGCATCGGGTAAACAACAATGGTAATAACAGGAGTCCGATGTCTCATCCATTCAATGGGACGACAGCAACGCTCAGAGTTTCTATTGACAAAAAATAACAACCTTTTCACATCTGTCCTTTTTAAATTGCAGAGTCACTACAACACAATGTGGCATTGTGCCCTTAAAATAGATCTCTATATTATTCATAGTGAGGTTGACCCATTTAACGTCATGCAGGAGGAGCACATGTCACACGCATGTTCTCACATCACACGCATGCGATCTGGTGGGATGTGTCTCTCTATGCTAGTTTTTAAGTGCTGTTAGATAAGATTACTGAGGTGCAGTTATCTATGTCACGGAGTGTGTGTGCAGTCCAAAGTTTGCTCCATGTAATGTTATGATGGGTGTAAAAGGACCAGGATCATTATATAACTCGTATTGTTTCCTCTTGCACACAGACTGTCCACATGTAACGTCTCAACAAACAATTTTGCGGATTAACCGGTTCTTTCTGTTTGTGATTAGAGCTTCGAATCCCAGTAAGAATTCCCACAGTCTGCTTAATTCTTGTTCCTGCCTGAAGGCGGGAGGGAGGCAGTAAGCTGTTAAAACCCCTGGAAACACACACACACACACACACACACACACACGCACACGCACACACAGACGCATCCATAGACTGACACACTAATGATCACTCTTGTGCTCTCACAGGACTAATGGCATGTTCATATTTTCACACATTGTCCGATATTAGCTTCTTCACTCGCCTACCAAGAGGAACTAATAGATGAGAAAATATGTAACCAAGCTTATGAGCTAGCCCTACACCGTCATCTCTCCTAATACCACTTTGTACCTTAAGAGGCAGTAGTGAGTCTCAGTTGTGTGAAGGACCCGTGGTTCTAGTCCTGTTTCTAGTGGTCTGCACCTCGACTCATGGTCTCTCTCTCTCTCTCTTTGGAGCTCCTTACCTGGCAGCAGTGGAAAAATGGGATGCTACAAGAGCTCTGTTCCATCCCACTGTGTAGCAATGCGAAAGCTTGAGATCGTAGGTGTGTGTTTGAATGTAAATTGACGGGCAGATTGAATGTAAATTGAAATAGGTAGTACTCGAACTGACCACCAATGTCCATCCAAACATATTAGGAACGAGATCTTACTGTGTTTGCAGATTCAGAATTTGAAGTCTGGGTCAAACTAAATCAGTCCTTAAAACGGGACCATGTGATGCCCGATTGAAATCATGTCTGTAGCAGCACATAGTGTAGAGCCACTAGCCTGACGGACTTGGTCCTCCAACAACATCTTGTTACATCAATTAGTCATAGCGGCACCAACAAGGGGCCTAAGGGTGGGTGTGTTTATGTGTTTGTTTGTGACTATCAGCTTGTGTGTTTCTTGTATGCATGTCAAATTTGCATGACAAACACTTGTGTTATAATGCGGGGATATCCCAGATGTCTGATATTTAGTTCGTTGACTTCAGAAAAATACTGAACAACAAGGGCTGTAGTTAGGTTACCACGAAGATATGGGAGCCTAACTACAGCCCACATCTTTGAGGAGCCACTCCGGATGTTTCCTCCACCTTGCCAAGGATATATAGTGGAAAACATGTTTTGAAATGTATTGAGTATGGTATATAGCTGTCAAGACTTTAAATGCAAAATCTTTTTACCCTGTGGGTTGTAGCGCAGATGAGATTAGCATAAACTGTGTAATCTCTCTTACATATAATTTGTTTTTTTGACATATGTTTTAGCGTCCGTAATACATATTTAGGCACTATTACCCACCCACACAGTGACATGTACACACATACCCCCCTCCCTCTACACACACACACACACACACACACACACACACACACACACACACACACATGTTCTAACCACTATCCTCGTGAGTATGGGGGTTGGGAGCCTACCCTATGAAAGGAAGGGTTAGGGGCCTACCATATGTAGGAAGGGTTAGGGGCCTACCAAATGTAGGTAAGGCTAGGAGCCTACCCCGTGTAGGTAGAGTTAGGAGCCTAGCTCGTGTAGGTAGGGTTTGGGGTCTACCCCATGTACGTAGGGTTAGGGGAAGAAGTCTGTATTTGTGTATCAACTTTTCCAAAGGACCTGAAACTTGGGACAGCACTTAGTGAGACGACTGCCGAACACATGCCAAGACTAAGGCCATTCAGATAGACTTTTAAGGTCAGGGGCAAAGGTCAAACATCCATCTGAGTTAACCCAACCCCTGCCTTAAAAACAAGTCTTTACCCTCAAGCAGACATTTAAACCTTTTGGGTCCAGCATTTTGTCTCAACCAAGCCTGTCAGATTCCAACTCATGGTTTTTGGACCCGAAAGTATAGTTAAACCAGGCTACACACATAGTTTCTCCAGAAACTAAGGCATGAGGTGGTGTGTAGCAGTGCACATGTAATAAAGAATTGACACACACGCTCACACACACAAAGTGTTTAATCTGTCTAAGCCATTTGCTTAATCAGCCCTCTCTCTCAGCACAATACCATTCATAGATCCACAGCAAGCGCACACACACATTCACGCAAAGCAAACTATCCAAACAACGGAATTTGCAGGACTACAAACACGTGTTACAACCTGATGATGCCACGTTGCATCACCTCACAAATCTTAGAAGAGGAGAGGAGGAGAGGGAGTTGTTTAGTGTCTCCAGACCTGACTCCTTCCATCTACTTCAAAAGCTTCATCAAAGCTGCTAAATGACTCACTTCCTCTCTATCTTTGTCTTCTCTCCTTCCTCAATGTTCTCCCTCCTCTTCTCTCCAGGTTTTATTTTTCTCTAGTATGTTGATGTTAAGTTATCGGTGTGTTGTGTGCGCTCTCACACTCGGGCTGCGGGCGCGTTTCATAGTGAGATGGTTGAGTTTCTATCTCAAGCGAGTTCAAGCAGTAGAGATGAGACGGACGTATCTGATGCAACCAAGACACACATTCACCCACTAACACGTATTCACACACACAAGTTCATATCGCAGGTAAACAGCACGAAAAAGAGCAAGTAGAGAATTGTGTTTGAAATTAGATGACATGCACACGAAGAACGTCACAGAGCTTTCAGTACTGAAAAAGATATTTGATCAGATATCTGAGGAACCAGCATCACAGGACGCATCTAAGTAAAGACTAACAACCGCAAAGCCTCATACTTCTTAACTGCCAGTGGCCATTAATAGTAAGAGAAACTGCAGCCTGGGTTTGTTGATTTGTATACAGTTAGGATTCTGTACCTTCCTGTGCTCGTTTAGGCGATGAGCACTTGTGGTCGTTTAGATGATGCAAGCGGTTAAACTGTCCTTTGTTTACATGATGACCTGCAGTTGTCTTGAGGTATTCTTAAAGACAAATCTAAGCTTCATCCCATGTCATGAGATATTGTCGTTGTGCTTGAGGAGACATTTCCATACTGAAGCGATTGAATGGGTGCAACAGACTGCTCTCATGTGCTGTAGGGTAATTATATAGTTACATCATAACAACCTCGTTCACCACTTTCCAAAAACCATCGACGTCTGACCCTTCCAAAAATAAGAGATCGCCATCGTCTTCCCATCAGCGCTATAGACAGAGCTTCGGACTAACTTTAAACATCCCAAACTGAATGTCAACCTTCCCGAAATTGAAATAATGTGAATTTACTTTGCTAATATCTGTAGTTGTTTTTAGATGCATAATACAATGACAATTAAAATATTGAGGAAATGATTCTATTGAAACTGTAACTTCACCGTGTCAGACGTCAGAGCCCTGTGTTTATTGTTGGACGTGGATTAACCACAGTGTCTGTGGAACTGCACCTTTGATACCGTACAGAAAGTTTTGTCACCAAAGCCTCAAGCGTGCCACGGAACAGAGGGCACAGGACTTTGCTTTTAAGATTATATTTTTGGAGTGTGTGTGATGGCTTAGATCCCTTTTAGAGCAGGGGATTAGGATGATGCTGATGCTTAGTGTCTTGGCCTGGGTGCCTGTGTGTCTTGCTGCCTCTGCCTGTATGTCAGCTTGCTCTATGTGGGGCTTCAGAGCCAGATTTGCTTGCTGCATCTGGCCGATGTGCACAGAGATTTCATGGTGGACCGAAAAAGAGCGAGAGGGAGAGAGAGAGAGAGGAAGAAACGGGAATGAGCGAGATGGTGTGTGTTGCATGTGCAGCGAAGCTAACTGGAGCAGGGTGTCCAGGATGTGTACACGCTTGACAGCCTGGCTGCAGCCTTGTGATACAAAACATTCTGCGTTAGTGTGTGTGGCTGCATGTGCAACTCTTACACAGTGTGCATGTGATGAAATGATGCATCAGTGACTCAGCTTCAGCTGTCAAGTGTAGTGTGTGTGTGTGTGCGTGTGCATGTTTATGTGAGAAAATGTGACTGTGACTTGGATGAGCAGCAGGACCAGACAGCCATCAGTCATCATATGAATGCCCTTTTTTCCTGTTTTATCACTTGTCCACTGCCCATGTGACACACACATGTAAACACACGCAGACGTGGGTATTCTTGGAAGGGACACTGGATCAAACAGTGTCTGGATGTTGACCAAGTATGACTGTTTACATGGACTGCAGTAACCCGACTACTGACCCTATTATAAACAGGATAATAGTTCAATTAAGGTGTTTACATGAGTTCCTTTGAGAATGTTCATTCACACCCCAGTTTACATGCTACAGAGCATAAACCAACTAATGACTGAAGACGCACTCACACATTACATCCCTAAGTTGGAGTTTCCAATCACTTTGAATGCCGTACATGTGGCAAAATGCTGTGAAAACTCCAATAGGACTTCATATTACGTATACATGTTGTTCTTGTATAGATGTCAAGAACGCTCTGCAGTAATGCAATTAAGATCAGAACACTCCACATGGCTTCATTCGATCATTGCTTAAACTAATAGATTATTAAGGGTCATTAGGAGTGAAGAGAATGTCTTACAACGTCCATTTAAAAATGATCAATAACCAGTTTGAACTGTGTGACGGTGTAGTTGAATGCTTTAGCACACATTAAGACTGACCAGGTGGGAATCCATTAGCTTGTAGAACTCTTAACTCCTTTCAAGAAAGCTTTTTTTCTCCCCAGGCACCAACAGCAGCAAATGTTAGTTCATGGTTATAATTTCTTATCGTCTGTCTGTCCCCCTCTGTTTGTCCTTCTAGCTGGCCAATGCCGGGCCCGTCGCGGACATCTGGTGGCGGTAGCAGCAGCAGTAGTGTGTATGTGAGCGTGGTCCCCGGCGCCTAACCCCATGTCCAGCCCATAATGCCGTCATCCACACGGAAAGGTGTGCCGAAGGACCCCGAGCTGGCCGACCTCTTCTTTAAAGATGACCCCGACGACGTCTTCTGCGACCTGCATGAGATCGGCCATGGCAGCTTCGGGGCCGTCTACTTTGTGAGTCTTGGTTTGTTTGTCGAATGAATATATTGCCTGAAGCCAGTCATGGGGGGGTATCAGCTGGACTCACTTGTCTTAGGAAGATATAGCTTTGGAATTAAACAGATCTTCTTACATCAGCTTCCTGTTCTTGTTCCCTGAATGAGTCTTTTCCCCTGGAAGATCAACGACAAGATTTCAAAGGTTGTAGTTTGAGTAGGACAGGACATCGAGGATGTGAAGAGGAGTTTACATGAAAACATGTGAATGAGGAGCTGGACAAGGGGCGCTTACTGTTCAAGCAGCCTTTTTGTACAACATGATTATCAACACGATTTATTTATTAGCTAGTTACTCCACATATTCATCCATCGATTTGATGATTTGCGCTAACATCGTGAGTGTAGCTCGCTACATTATTTCTGTTTAAATGCAACTAAGTGGATCCCCTCTCAGCATCTTCTCTGTAGCCCTTCTTATTAATCTCATCATCACTAATTACTCATCAAGCCTTTGATTCGAAAGCTGCATGAAGGGGGTGTGTGTGTGGGGGGGGGGGGGGGGGGGTTGTTGGACTCGGTTTGTGCAACACCATTTTACTGTCCTACGTGTGAGACGTAGATGTCTACCATGCAAACACATTTTTTGTAAGCTACATGGTCAGGAGTGCTTTATTTTAAATACAGGATGGAAGCTGAATTATATGCAGTATCGACATGCACGTTCTATAGGATAGTCATGTACATGCATGTTACGTCAAAGGAATGTATGTGCATGCATAGTTTATGCGTGCAGGGCTGATAAGGAACTCCATTAAGGAAGATATTATTCCCCTGCTGAGTATACAGGCCCATCACCCAGGGCTTTGAACACACAGCGTACAGTACATGTTGAATGTATTAGCCCCTTGTAATTATTGATACACTTCCTTTCTTCTGCAAAGGACAATTAGCCTGAATATTTTTCGATACTTCGTTTCTTCAAACTATTCATTCACTAATCTAGAGGGAGCAGCTATTATGCACGGACTGACAGGCAATCACAAGGATCAAATGAATCCGAGGAGAAGTCATATGGGAATACTCTGCAGCCTGCTGTTACTGTAATTCCATTTGAATCTCAACATGAAATTCCCATTCATTCCGAAGTGGGATGAAGCCAAGATAAGGGCTTAGGCTGAGCCGTAGCCGTAATGTCCCGATGGCCAAATGCCTCCGAGGTTAACGCCAAGGCTTTAACATGGACATGTAGATACGCACACGGCCATCAGACATTTAGAGTAACTGCACGCTCAGCACACAGCGCTCACCTGCAGGCTTCTCCCTGTCCTACTGCAGAGGACCAGGTGCTTTCATCAGGCTTTAAATTCAAATGATCTGTTGCAGTTGCATTAATCTCTTGTAGAAGTGTTGACATGAAACATGAAAATGTTTTGCACATGTATTTCATTTGTATAGCTCATATCTTCATCACCCCCCCACCCACACAATTAACATTCACAGACAGCACATAACAACTAATAGATGTGTTATAACATACCATAAGATCAAGTGATCCTGTGGGCACTGTGCTTCACGGATTCTTTTAATGGAGCGTCATCGCAAGGGGACCAGAGCCTGTTGTGTAAAGATCATGTTTGTGTATTGGAACCTCAAGTTTCAGTACTTTAGTAAAGGCTCCCTGTTTTCTCTTTCAGGCTCGCAACTCCTACTCCAACGAGGTGGTGGCCATCAAAAAGATGTCCTATAATGGCAAGCAGACTACCGAAGTAAGAAAGACACACTCGCACATACCAATCATAGTCAACATTACATCATTCCCACACAAAGCTTGCCACTAGCTTGGGGGATTTCTCTTTTGTGGCGGAGTGATAGAAAGTATTTACCCGCCACCAGATGCAAAAATATGAAAGAAACATGGCTGCCTCAAGCAAGTCGCTGAAAAGTTGAGACACACTTACACCTCCGCTGAACTAAAGCCTGTTAAACTGTTGACAGTGACAAGAGCAATATTCCAGTGTATAACCATCTTCATGTGTGTGTTTCTGTCGGGCAGAAGTGGCAGGACATCATTAAGGAGGTCAAGTTCTTGGGACAGCTGCGACACCCCAACACAATCGAGTACAAAGGCTGCTACTTGAAAGACAACACTGCCTGGGTGAGCGGATCCTTCCCTCCATCTCTTCTCATCCTCGTTCCCTTCTTGGTGTTCTTCGGGAGGGAGAACTACTGCAGTTGACAAACTTGATTTAATCTTTGTATTTAGGATATTTTCTGATCATGCACACTGTGTGTCTCCCCTCTCAGTTGGTGATGGAGTACTGCCTGGGCTCCGCATCAGATTTACTAGAGGGTAAGTGAGTCCACTCACTAGATATCATTATAACGGCGTGTTCATCTATACCTATTTCTACATGTTTATTGGAATGGCTGAGCATAAACACAAGGCCTTTCAAACCAGATTTCCTTTGATTTTACTGCACTGTTGCTTTGGTCCCATGAATCCACGAATATTTCCTGTTGGTTGACTTTAATCTACTAATCGACCCCTCAGCAGTTGGATTTGAACATCGGTCCATGTTTAACATCCGTTCACGGGTTTATCAGGACTTTGCCAGACATGAGGAACTGATGACACACTCTTTTTTTTTTTAAACCAAATGAAACCTCGTGTTCTGTGTGTTGTTTCCTCTGGTTATGTATCAGGGAGGAAACTCATGAATACAGCAAAAACCCCAAAACAGAAGATGAAGCCAAGCACACTGCGGATGTAGAATTATTATATGATTTAAGTCTTTTAAAGGGTTCCCCTCTCATGTCCAATGTGCTTTTGTTCTCCTTAGTTCATAAGAAACCACTCCAAGAGGTGGAGATTGCTGCCATTACCCATGGTGCCTTGCTAGGACTGGCTTACCTACATTCCCATAATATGATTCACAGGTGAGTCCAGCTGGTTTCATTCCTACTTCAAATTTTTCCTTACGGGAACACGCAGCAACTTCAACAAAAATATCATAAGATGATGTGATGGGCAATAACTTTATTGCAGCATTCCATCATTAAGCTGTAAAAACCTCTCGCTATCTCAGTCTTATCGTTCATGGCGGACGCATGTGATTGGCCTGAAGCAACAGCTGAGAATGAAACCTTTCGACTGTTCAATTTCATCATCGTATTTCACCTCACAGAGATTTAGAAATATCTTAAAAGCTTCAAAACAAACATGTAATATGTATAATTCAAAGTGGAAGACAACCTGTGAAACCATCTTCATGTCCTCTTTCTGATCCAGAGATGTGAAAGCTGGTAACATCCTGCTGACTGACCTGGGTCAGGTCAAACTGGCTGACTTTGGCTCCGCCTCCATTGCCTCACCTGCCAACTCCTTTGTGGGAACACCTTACTGGTCAGTGCAACACAACACAAAGACATGATATGGCACATTATGTGCTCCTCACTCTTTTTGGCTACTTTATGGGAACCATATTTGAATTTCGAGCCCCTAAGACGTTTTGTAGACTTGACATGTCTCCATCTAGATCCACCTTTAGATGTGTAATTCAACATGCCCGTCTCATGTGTGAATGAGCACTTGAGTCACTTTAACACAAAAGTCCCTGATAGAAATCTTACTTGGTTGAGTGGAGTATTACTAATAAATGACGAAGTTCATGAGAAAATAATTCATGTATTTCCTTGGAGAGGAGAGCGTCTCTCTCTCTCACTCATCACTAATTCAGCCTGCGAGAGAACCGACAACACTTTTGTTCTCTTTACTTTTCAAACCCACCAGTGTTCTCCAGTGGTGACACATCTTCCTCATGGTGGTTCTCTCCATAACAGTCATTGAATATCTGAATGAAGCTATGCGGAGCGTTTTCAAAATGACTATAACGGGTTTCATATTCGCTGTCTAAAACAGGCTTAGTTTCTTATACACTCACTGGCCACTTTATTAGGTACACCTGTACAATGTAGTGCATGATTGAACTGAACTTTATCATCTCACAATGTTCACACAGCGTTGATGGTGAAATGAAATCATCCCGAAAAACAGCTGGACCCGTTGATGAACTCTCATAATGCCAAAATCCAGCAGAACATAACTCTGTCTTACGTTAAATTCACACACACACACACACACACACACACACACACACACACACGCACACGCACACACACACACTCGCGGGTGTCACACTCCAAATTTACAGAAACACACACACGTTCAAAAACTGAGCTGATATCACAGCATAGCAGAGTCTTTAAAAGCTCTGAGAGGCTTAGCAGATTAGAACATTTTCATGGATTTCTCGGTGTGAATGTGCAGTTTGCATGTGTCTCTCTGTCCTCAGGATGGCCCCAGAAGTGATCTTAGCCATGGACGAGGGTCAATATGAGGGGAAAGTGGACATCTGGTCCCTGGGGATCACCTGCATCGAACTGGGTGAGAACGGATCCACCTGCTGGGAACACAAAGCACCGATAGTCCGATACATTCAGCAGACCTAAGCTGATTAACAGTGATACATGAAAGAGGACAACAACCACATCTAATTTGTGCTTCTGAAACTTCCGAGGAGATTTAGTCGGCTGTGAAAACTTCTGCATTAAACCGTCACCCCTCCTCTTCCTCTGTCTCTATCTGCCCCTTCTCTTCTATTTTAGCGGAGCGTAAACCGCCCCTGTTCAACATGAACGCCATGAGTGCCTTATATCACATCGCACAGAACGACTCTCCCACGCTGCAGTCCATTGAGTGGTAAGTTGTAACCCCCCACCCCCCCCCCCCCC
>CAAKHC010002568.1:0-32310 GCA_901007825.1 Macroramphosus scolopax
CAGAACACAGGGAGGGAGATGGAAACTGGGAGGGGGTGAGGGGGTGGAGGCCTGGAGGTTGATGGTCCCTGAGAGGAGAAACAACATTTGTGGTGCGCAACAAGAACCACAGTGAGCCGGAGGAAAGCTTGAGGTGGAGCTTCCTCTTAAGAGAGAAATGAACACTGACTTACCCCTCCGGTGCAGAACCGTCCTCGGGTGGATGTCAGCGTACGTGGAGATGAAGAACCCAGTGGTGGTGACCGGCAGTGGGGGAATATAATAGTGAACAGTAGAGCTGTTCCTGAAACTGAACACAGACTCAATTCTCACCCCGAAAGACGCTGTACATGTACACACACACACACACACACACACACACACACACACACACACACACACACACACAAACACACACACACAGGACGGTGAAGGAGGTGGGCCGTGCCGTCCAATATTACACTCCATAATTTGTCATCTTTCATGAAGATGAAGGATAATAGATGGATAGTGACAGTGATGTTAATTGCTTTCCTCCTTCTGTCAGCCAGAGGTTGGGCAAGGAAAGAAAGAAAGAAAGAAAGAAAGAAAGAAAGAAAGAAAGAAAGAAAGAAAGAACTTCCACTACATCTGCTGTATCATCATATTCACCTGTTCACCTCTTTCCACCTGCATCTGTGTATTAACTTCTACTAATACAATCACTACATGTAAAGGATGATAAAACAATCCAACAGAATCAGTTTGATGTTGAAGTATGTGTTGGACCTCGGTCGAGTCTCTGAACACTTCACTCAGCCGCAGGGTGACAGCAGCTCTGTGAAGTATTGACTCACCTCACGGGGATTCACATTTGATTTATCAAAGGGTGACACCGGGGGTGGGTTAACACAGAGACTGCTGTATTGATCAAGGTGGAGGCAGGAAGACAACCAGCGCTGTGTGGATGTTGTTCAAAGGCCTGATCCAGCGAGTGTTATTGAGAAGTGATTTTTAAGAACATTTTGTGGTCAATAAATAACAGACATCATGTTAAGTGCTAAATAAACACCTGCTTTGTGACTCAGTGGGGGAGAAGCAACATTGGTTGTGGAGGTGTCACAATGTCCGGTCGTAGAGGTGGTGAAGACCTGGCCCCTGTAATGTCTTGACAACAACAAACACTGCTTGGCCCCCTCTGATCTACCAACCTGATGGGTCAGCAGCTCACATGAGCCCCCACATTTCAATAATTTCCCCCCAACACACACACACACGTGTAATTGCATCAGTGCACAGGGAGTATTAGTATTACAGTGCCGGGCTCTTCCAGAAATAAGTGTATGTGAAGAGACTAATCCTATTACGATGTCATTGAAGTCCCATTCTCAAAAGCTCACAGCCTGACACCGTCATACGGGATCATCTGGAAGGACCAAAGGAGCCACTAACAGATATCCAGGTGAGTGTTGAACTTACTTACTCAGCAAGAGGTGTTTTTAAAGAAAAAGACAGAGGAGTTGTACCGACACGCTGTAATCCCTCAAATCACGAAGCTCCTAACACGTCAAATACCAGCTCCCCTTGCACGCTAGAACTCTGTTAACCCATTCATGTCAATATGACACACACTTGTGTAGCGTCAACGTGTAGCAGGAGGCTAATTCATGACGAGAAGACACTGGAATTAGGAACGACTGTCAACTGTGAACGATGGTTGTCACTGGTTACGTTTAGGAAAGATCATGGTTGGAGTTGAAATGAGCTTCTGTCAGGGGAACATGATGACGAAAGGGGATTTACTTTATAGTCTCAACTAGACGTTAAAGGTTTCCTTTTGTCCTGATCAAGCGCCAAGGGGCCCTGACAAAGAGGAGGCATTTGACACGCCGGGATGGGAACGAGTTCCATCTAAAGTCAATCAGCATTGACTCACCTCCAGTGGACCCACTGCTTCAGCTTTCACTGATGTTTGGTTCCTTCAATCCTGGAACATCCTGATGCCTCCGTAGCCAACTTCCACTGGATCTGTGAACACCTTGTGTTGTGTTAATCAGGATCGGACAAATAAGGAGCCTGTCAATTCAGCCATACGTGGACCAGACCGAGATATCTGGCTGAAGTGAGATTGTGGTGTGGAATTACGAGTCACGGTTAACCAACACTTCAGGGGACAGGAGGGGCCGTTCCCACTTCAGTGTAACCCCACCTGAACGGTGCCAGCTTCTGGTTCTTCACGTACACAAATCACTTCAAGACATTAAAATGTGACGTGTATATTTCTTTTGGTCAAAGTTGTTATTTCATCAGTGAAAGGGACCCAGACAGAGTGCACACCAGCACAATGAACCAAATGACACCAATAAGATAGAAAGTTGAAATACTTGTGAGGATTTTTAGATCCTGTTAGATGTTTGCAGGAAGAAACAACATGAAACCAGAGATGGATGAACCTTGTATTGGAGAGCAGTGCAGCAGTGTAGCCTGCTGGTTGATAATTAAACTCCTGTAAAAGACACTGAGAGTGTTTTGGTCGGCCATTCATGGAATCCTGGCTCGCAGACAACCTACTAATACATTTCAATGCTGTCACCATTTATGCAAAACTGCATGTTACAATTTCTAAATATATAAAACTACCAACTTATAAAGTCCAAAACACAAATTCATCTCAGTTAGCTTTACAGTCTTAACATTCTATGCCCGTGTTTCCCTGTGACTCATGAGGACCCTGATGACCCAGAGGAACTCTTGGTCTGCAGTGAGTCCGCTGCTTCTGTTTCAGATTCTGGAATACAAAGAAATAAAAACACACACAGATTCATCTACCAGGACTTTCTGAAAGGAATCTGATGCAAAACCAAACACATATTGAGTGTCCTAATATTTTTCAGAATGATATCGAAGTATATGGCATCTAAATTCAAAGGGTCACAAGATTTATGAAGATAAATAAATACACAATTCAGTCACTGATAGCTTGAGCGTGTGCCTGAAAGCACCAAAAGAGCGCATGCATTCAACATGCTCACGCTTTTGGTGAATTTGACTCATGTATGTGTTTTACAGCACCCAGCATGTGTGTGTGTGCTAAAAAAAGCTAAATCCCCAGATGTAAATGATTCAAAGGTCATTTTATAATTATGAGAAACAATCTGTCATCTAAAGAACTATCATACATCTACTCAATATCAATTATAATAATATGTTTGTACCCATTTGATGTTCAGAGGATTTAGAGGAAGAGAAGACCATCAAACATTGTCTCACCTTTAACCTCAGTGGAACCCTTGTTCTTCTTCTTCTTTCTCCCCTAGACAAAAACAAACGTTAGACTTTCCATCTGGTATCTGCTAGTGAGGAAAATACTATTTGTGATTACTGTGTTTGATCAGATTCTACTGTATTTATGTACACATGTTGTGTGTGAGCAGGGTGCACATACATAGTTATCACGTTCGGACCAGTCAGGGTACAGAAGGGAATGCTCCAATTTCGCCTCATATGCCAACCTGAAGTACTTTGCTTGCTCCTCTTCGGACAATGAATTCCACTGTGGACAGGTGAGAACACACTGATAGCTTGCACACACACACTCACACAGCTACATCCAACTGCAGGCCAGCTAGAGATGGGCATGTCAGGGTTTTAATACCCTCTGAGCCTGACGGGAGAGCTGATCTTCATCGACCAATCAACAACGATCAGCGTTAATCGACCACCTGAACCCAACCTGCAAACCGTCTGCTTTAGCCTGTATACTGTATTAAATACTGTAGCTTCTATGTATCAGTTGGACTAGTGTACACTTATTTATTTGTTCTTATTTTCTATAGAGGCTCTTTATGTGTTCACTATCCACTTTGCTGCTGTAATGCAGTAAATTTCCCCGTCCTGGGACGAATAAAGGTTTATCTTATCTTATCTTATTGCGATGTACGTGTCTTATCGCCATCATATTTGTACAATGCCTCTTTTCAGAATAGAAATACATGAAAACCTATTATCAACACACTGACCAAAACTTCAATTGATTATGCAGCTACTGATAAGCTATGAGGCCAGGCTATAATTACAAAGTATGGCGTAGAGCTGCACCCTATAGAGGGCACTCCTACACCTAGGCCAATGTAACAAAAATGCTGGTTTTCATTATGTTTAACGGATCTGCCCCAAAATTGAATGGGTTCTTCCTCGGCCCGCGTGCCCCCGGCCATGAAAAGCAGCTACTCTGACCATCATCAATTAGTAAACTACATCCAGTGAGGCTTACCTTCTGTCCAACTATTTGACTGACTACTGTACTATTAGTTATGTTGTATTCCTGGGCAATGTTTGCCCTTTGCTCCTGCAAGTAAATCATGAAAGCATTAGGCGGCTTCTTGACATATGGCTTGTCAGTTGGGTTGTGAGGAGCAGAGTTACATGGAGCTGTATGTGCTATATCTCCAGTCCTACACGGATGAAAAAAAGTGAGTGAAGATACAGTGTGCCAAGTAAGACGTACATAAAGTTGGGCTTCATAGCTATGATAACTTGAGTTTGCGTTAATGCGTGTTACTCACAGACCCAGGTCCGGGCGAGTGCCTCTAAGGAATTGAACCCCTGGCACATTCTGCAGACACACACAAAGTGCAGGAGATGAGCGAGGCTTAGAAGCTGCGATTTATCCTCTAGGTTTCATAAGAACCTCTCTTTTAGTTACAAGAGCAGGCAGTGATGATGATGATAGAGTTCAGCAGTGGGAAAGAGGGGAAATGCTTTTAGTTTAAATACACCGCCAAATTGGGAGTGTGATTGGTAGATGACGTAAACGGTTGGGTGTGTCACGTCTGTATGGCTGTGCAGCTCGAGCTGACGGCCAGAACTAGCTCGCAGGCGTCGCCCCATGAATGAGTAAAGTCTATGAAGTAGAGGCTGAACAATTACCTGCACTCTGGCTGTGATGAACTGCTGATCTGGCTTCAAGTTATGTGCAGGATAGCTCAGACCTGTCTGCAGCTGACTTTGACTGGGCCTGTTTTGCCCAACAAAGACTTGAGGTTGAGGTAGTGATGGAAACAGGTAGCCTCTCTGGTGTGTCTGGTTATACCCAGAATCAATTCTCGCCTGCTTCACAGTTGATGTTGCTCCTGCCTGTACACACGGGTAGATCGTAAGAACTCCTAAGCCTCCACTCAGATCTGTCTGAGGCTGACTCTGACTGGGCCCATATGGCCCAGCAAGGACAGGAGGTTGTGAAGGAAGCTGGTAGCCATGCTGTTGTATTGCAGTCTGGTTATACCCAGAATCAATTCTCTCCTGCTTCACAGTGGACGCTGCTCCTGCCTGTACGTAGATGTGTGACAGGGATGAATCTTCTGTTATGCGCACAATGTTAAACAACTCTGGGGATATCATAACACACTTAATCTGTCCATAGATTACTGTCGGATACAAATGACTGTTTTTGTCTTATCCAGTTAAATCAAGGTACGTGTGTAGACAAATATCTGTTTACAGTATCTTTTATGCATTAAACCCTACCTGTGGCTCTGAAATAGTTGTGGGAGTTTGATCCTCTACATTCTTTCCAGGGTTGGGGGCTTCATTGCTTCTATCCTGGGAAAACCAAAAATTGACCACATCCTTGAAGTTGCACCAATCCAGGGTATTTTCATCAGGTGGCTGAACTGAGTCTGCAGAGAGGTTCTCCATGGTGCTGTAGGACCTGACTTATGAAGAACTACATGTCCTGAGTTATTGTGACACAGATTGAAGGTAAAACTGATTTGATAGATTGGTAAAGGAATTAAAATCTGATCAATTTTGTCAGTTAACTCAGTATCACTTAGCATGTAGCATCCATGTTGCACTATGCAAACCCTATAACACTATAATTATCAGTTTGTCAGTTAACACATAACCACCTAGCATCTAGCAGCTCTTCCAGCCAACTTTCTTGGCATGAAATTATGTAACAATAAGCAACATTTTTCTATCAACATATTAAACACTAAAAACTAGCTAAAAACCTACAGTAGTTTAATTACCTACCTTCCTCCTTCAGTCGATGCTCAGAGGTAAAATCGCCTCGTCTTGTAGTAGACAGAAGCTGACTGAAGATTTAATGACAGCAAAGACGATGGATCACTGTCAGTTTGGAATCTTCACAACACCACGTATACATACAGTTATCTACTTTTACTACTTTATAAACAGTTAGTTAGTTTAACAAAAATATATGCAGTTAGCTAGTTTACCTAGTAAATAAACAGTTAGCTAGTTTAACTGCTTTATATACTGTTAGATAGTTTAACTACTTCATAAACAGTTAGCTAGTTTACATAAAATGCAGTTAGCGAATTTAACTACTTTATAAACAGTTAGCTGGTGTAACTGCTTTATTTGCGTTAGCTAGTTTACCTACTTTATGAACAGTTAGCTAGTTTAACTACATTAAATGCAGTTAGCTAGTTTAACTGCTTTATATACTGTTAGATAGTTTAACTACTTCATAAACAGTTAGCTAGTTTAATTCACGTTATAAACAGGTAGCTAGTACAACTTCTTTAGAAACAGTTAGCTAGTATAACCACTGTATAAACGGTTAGCTTGTTTGAAGTACTTCATATAGTTAGCTAGTTTGATTAACAGCAAACACAATAAACTAAACCAAATAAATCTCAATCAAAATAATTTCCACTTAGTTTGATTCTCAGCATACGTACATTCAATTTATAATTTGGCTCTCGCAACATTTGTTCTATTTGCATTACCTGTTAATGTTCCTAAGCTGCCATGTGTCTTTTGGACCACTTGAGATGGATATTATTCATTTCATGGAGGATTAAAAAATTACCTGTTCCGGCTTCTCAAAAGAAAATATTTTCAATTGAATTATTTCTGTTTTCATGCATTGGTTGAATAAAACATACATGTGGAAAATGTTATGGACATTGTAATACTGAGATTGTTACAAATTATTTATTTATTAGTCAAGGAGACAATCAATTGATACTTGAAATTATCATTATATTCAGCCCAAATTTGACAAATGGGACTGTGTGTTCTTCCCTATATTGTCGACATTCAATATCTATTAATTGACCATCGTTCAGCAGGGGAGTTGGCAGTTTTATCACCATCTCCTCCTTTCAACATGTTCATGAGCAGCACACTGGACCCCCAAGCCTGGTGATATGGTATGAATGGATGAAAGAGAGGAAAAAGCCCAAAGCACTACATACTATAACCCATCATCTGTTACATTTTTGGGGGGTTAACAGTTTTAACCAAAATTGACTGCTTTCAATTAAATATCTGTCAGTATCAACTGAAACTATTATTCTTCACAGACCTTCTTCTCTGCCCCAGCTTGTTGTTACCCTGGCATAAGCTCCTCTGCATGTTGTGTGCTGTACTTCTCATCCATGTATGATGGGGGCCATTCTCACTCATGCGGATGACGACTGCAATTTGACAAGAGAGAAACCGCTGACTTGGCAAAGCCTGCCTGTCTTGGTAGGGCCACCACAATTCCATATCAATGACAGATGAGTTGTATTTCACAGCCCCTGCTCGCTGACATTATGCTCTGTTGTCGTTAAAACAGGCAGGGAAAGATGGGAGTACAGCTGAAAAACCACCTCTCCTGGACTCAAAACACAGCGGCCTTGGTGAAGAAGTCCCAACAGCGCCATTACTTTCTGCGCAGGATGAGAAGAGCCCACCTCCCCCTCCCATCCTAAAAACCTTCTACAGGAGCACCATAGAGAGCATCATGACCAACTACATCTCGGTCTGGTGCGGCAGCTGTTCAGCTGCAGATTGGAAGGACCTGAGGAGGGTGGTAAGGAGTGCTGAAAAGATCATAGGGGGGCCTCTTCTTTCCATCGAGGACATAGGGCTTAGTCGCTGTCTCACAGTTAGGTGGGTAGTGGTATGTATGCATATAGGAAGGTATGTGAGTATGCAAGTATGTGTATGTATGGAGGTGGGTGGTGTACTGTATGCATGAACATGTATGGATGGATGTGCACAAAATGTATATAGATCTAAGCGCAATAATTTATCTTACAGGTGTAAATATAAGTGCAATATATTTGCAGTGTTTTACTTATTTATACTTTTTTTATGTTTATATCTCTTATTTAAATGAATATGCTGTTGGAGAACAGCTGCAATGAAATTTCGTTCATATGTGCACTTTGTGTATGTTGTGAACGACAATAAAGTTTTTGAAACTTGAAACTGTCTACTGCTGTTTATACTGTATATGAAGAAAAACACAGATGTTTGGGGAACCACAAATTATATGTTTCGGAAGTTAAAAAAGGCTATTTCTGTATATATATTTGTTCATTTAAACTTTCTATCTATTTATGTATTCTAAAATGATTTCGATTTTTTCTGTATTTCTACACTATTTTTTCATTTATTTCTGTATTTCTACGTTAATGGATATATTTATTTATTTTTACTTATAATTCTGTAATTTTCTGTTTGCCATACAGATGTGTTTATAAGACAAGTATTTATTGTTTTTATCTATTTGTGTAATTTTACATTTATGTATTTATTTATTTATTTAT
Source organism: Macroramphosus scolopax (assembly GCA_901007825.1). Classification (NCBI taxonomy): domain Eukaryota; kingdom Metazoa; phylum Chordata; class Actinopteri; order Syngnathiformes; family Centriscidae; genus Macroramphosus; species Macroramphosus scolopax. The sequence continues at coordinate 8,532 of CAAKHC010002568.1, forward strand.
ATTTAAATTTATAGACTGATTCATTTATTTTTGTATTTCAATTTATAAAATAAAAAAAACGCAACCGATAAAAAATAGGCTGTGTGCAAGATGTTAAGAAAATGTTGACGTCCGATTTCCCGTGCGTCGATGACGTATTTTCGGGGACGTAGGACGGCGTCATTATTTCCGCATCGCCATATTGGAGTCATTACATCAGTGTCAATGTAGTTAGCCAAGTGATCTCTGGAAGGGGACATACTGATATCTCTGGAATGGAACGGACTCTCTGACCGCGGTGAAAGTCACCTTTTGAAGTAGGTCAGGTTTATATTCTTATCAAACAATAGAAGTCTTAACATAACCGGACAAAGTGACATTAGTGACAAGACTGTATAAGTTCGAGCGGGTGTGTCGGCTAATGAAGCTAAAAGTGTTGTCTTAAAAGTGTTGCTGCTAACGGCTAATCTGCGATCACATAGCTGTGCCAACGATTTCAAGCTGTGACATTACGTGTAGATATTGTCTTTGCTTTTACAGGCGATTACATTTTACCGATGTTTAGCTATAAAGAAGACACTGTCTGACAGCTAAACGTTAGCATCCAGTGACTCAAGTGACAGCGGTTGCTAGCTGTAGCCAGCTATATGTTACAGCATCTGTTTGGTTTCTCAGGTGCATATATAAAACAAATCAAAACATACAAGAGGTTGATATTGTTTATAACGTTGTTATATCATTGTATAACGCTTTACTTTCTCCTTACCTTAGCCTCTTGTCTTGTTGCGTGTCAATCATGGGATGGTGTTCCTTCACAAATAGATTTAAAAGGTATCCTGAGACCATGTTGGCACGGCTGTTCCGGCTCCATGGCCTGTTGGTGGCTGCCCACCCGTGGGAGGTGATAATCGGCACCCTGGCTCTCACCGTCTGCCTCATGTCGATGAACAGCCTGTCCACCAGCAGCCAGATGTGCAACTGGAACAACTGCCCCAAAGTGGAGGAGGTGAGTCTCCATGGGGGGAGGAGGAGGCCGACATGGGTGTGGCAGATCATCCCGCCTGTTAGGTGATGAGAGCTCAAGATTTATCAAGAGATTAACAAGAACAACATCTGATTTCTTGTAGAATACCCACAGCAGTGACATCATCATCCTGACAGTCACGCGCTGCATCGCCATCGTTTACATTTATTTCCAGTTCAAGAATCTCCGACAGCTGGGATCCAAATATATACTGGGTCAGTATGATGGGATAGAAACATTATGTGCAACCTGCTTTGCAGTGTGTTAAAACAGTGTGTTTCTCCTCTTCAGGTATCACCGGGGTTTTCACACTATTCTCCAGCTTTGTTTTCAGTACTGTGGTCATCCACTTCTTTGGGAAAGAGCTGACGGGCCTTAAGTGAGTGTGATAATATAAAGTAGCATCTGCAAACAGAACTCTAGAATAATACTGATAATTCATCAGTTTGTAATTCATTCGGATGTCATGGTAACACAAAAATATCCAGCCACGTTGCTGAGCACTCATTGTTCTTTGTTTCCCTGCAGTGAAGCTCTGCCGTTCTTCCTGTTGCTCATCGACCTGTCCAAAGCTTGTACGTTGGCGAAATTTGCCCTCAGCTCAAACTCTCAGGTAAACATAGTGCGTCCCAACTGTAAGTGAATCAACATGTCATATTGAGAGTGTAATAAAGGTGTCACTGACCTGTGCTGCGGTCCCATGTCTCATTTACAGGAGGAAGTGAGGGAGAATATCTCACAGGGCATGGCCATCCTCGGTCCCACCTTCACCCTGGATGCTCTGGTTGAGTGTCTGGTCATTGGGATTGGCACCATGTCTGGTAAAAGATGTTAATATTTCTTCTTCACTACAGTGATTGGATGTAGTAGTCATGTTGGTAAATTGAGTTGAAATGTTTTCCAGGTGTTCCTCAGCTGGAGATCATGTGCTGTTTTGGCTGTATGTCGGTTTTGGCCAATTACTTTGTCTTTATGACTTTCTTCCCTGCTTGTGTCTCTCTGGTCCTGGAGGTAAGAATGTTTGAGTTACAATCTGACAGGATGTGGAGGCAAATTTCTGGAACTGTATGAATTTACTTTGCTTGTCTGTCTAGTTGTCCAGAGAAAGTTTGGAAGGTCGTCCAATTTGGCAGCTGAGCCACTTCGCCCACGTGCTGGCTGAAGAAGAGCACAACAAACCGAACCCTGTGACCCAGAGGGTTAAAATCATCATGGTGAGGAACTCTACTCATCCAGATACTTGGACTATGTTTGTAATGCGTGTAGATTGAAAAAATTATCCCTGTGGATCATCTGTCTTTCAGTCTCTGGGCCTGGCTTTGGTTCACGCTCATACCCGACTAGCAGCCGAACATCGCAGTCAGAACCACACGGTGGGGGGGCCCATGGAGAAGAGACTGGAATCTGGTGGTTCCATGTGGAATCTGCAGCTCAATAGGTAACATTTGGAGTCAAGGAAGCTCAATCTCTTTGAATAGTTGCTGTCCCACTGCTGAATGACTCGTCTCTCTTCTCTTTCGATCAGCATGGACCTGGAGCAGGTGATAACTCTGGGTTTAGCCCTGCTCCTGGCAGTGAAGTACGTCCTCTGTGAGCAGACGGAGACGGAGTCCTCGCTGTCCATTAAGAGTCCTATTATCAGCTCTTCTCCCGCCCAGAAGTTCCATGCAGCAGAGAATTGTTGCAGAAGGGGCTTCGCTGCCCCAAAACCATTGAAGACCACAAACAGCATCGCAGCAACAAACTCTTCGTGTCCGGCTGTGTCCGAGTCTAAACTTCCCCCTGAGTTCAGAGAGAACGGTGAGACATCGACACAATAACTCGTTTGCAGCTGCGCTTTGCTCCACCTGACCTATCTCTCCTGATTCTTCTACATCAGAGTGGATTCAGCCTCCAGCAGCCTCGGTGGAGACGTGCTCCTCTGTTACATGTTGTGAGGACTCTCTTGCTCCCACTCCTTGCGCTCCTCCGAGCGGCTCCGACTCGGAGCCCCGGGCACTGGAGGAATGTCTGTCCATTCTCTCAGATAACCAGGTAAGTCGTCAGAGCAGATGGAAATCAGAGGGTTCAAAGCACAAGATACATTCACCCCGAGACAAAAGGGTCTGTCGCTGGGAAACTGACAGGAAACTGGCTTCTCATGCTGTTACTATAGTTACAATCAGGGCGACAGTCACGGGTGATGTAGAAGTCTGGAGACGATCACTGGATTGTCTTTTTTTCAGAGAGGTGCCCGTTGCCTTAGTAACGCTGAGGTGATCAACCTGGTGACCTCACGTAATATCCTGAACTACAAGCTGGAAGCTGTCCTGGAGACCCCGGCGAGGGCCGTGGCCATCAGGAGGGAGATGATAACGTCTAAGCTACATGACCACTCTGCCTTGACTCACCTGCCGTATAAGGACTACGACTACACTAAGGTGCTGATAACATCCATTTATATTTCAGCGGTATGAGAGTCGGATGTCTGATGTCATTTCTAGCACGTGTTGATTTATTTAACGTTTGACTTTGTACTGTTGCCACGCAGGTGATGGGAACTTGCTGTGAGAATGTCATTGGATACATGCCGGTGCCAGTGGGAGTGGCCGGTCCTCTGCTGTTGGATGAGAAGCACTTTTACGTTCCCTTGGCGACCACAGAGGGCTGCCTGGTTGCGAGCACTAACAGAGGATGCAGGGCACTGTCTGTAAGTGAGGAACATCTGGCTCTGGCCAGTGTTGGTGTGTGTTTGCGGTGCTGACTGTCGTCCTTCCTGTCCAGCTGAGCGGGGGATGCCACAGCAGGGTCCTAGCTGACAGTATGACCAGGGGTCCTGTGGTGCGGCTGCCCTCAGCGTGCCGGGCTGCAGAGGTTAAAGCGTGGCTGGAGACCTCAGACGGTTTCTGCGTCATCAAAGAAGCCTTCGAGCAGACCAGCAGGTCAGTCTTCAGACTGGGACCGGCTAACATCAACCCTTGAACCATTTCAAATTTTCCTGTTGGTAACGGAGAGATGATGAATGTATCTTGTGTAGGTTTGCCCGTCTGGAGAAACTGTTGGTGGGATTAGCTGGGAGGAACTTGTATATTCGTTTCCAGTCTCAGACAGGAGACGCCATGGGCATGAACATGCTCTCAAAGGTACGACCACTTCCCGTCATGCGTACATTCCAGCTCTGGTGAAACAGCATCGGAGATCCATCGATGAGGGCTGTGTAGTGCAACTGTTCTTTATCTTGTTATGGAAGGAGTGCTGGCTAACAGTGATACAAACACATTAGTGGGCAGAAGCTACCCCAGCTGACCTTGAGTCTGTCTCCTCCCAGGGGAGCGAGCAGGCTCTGCACCGGCTCCAGCAGCAGTGTCCCGACCTGGAGCTGCTGTCCCTCAGTGGCAACTATTGCACCGACAAGAAGTCTGCTGCAATAAACTGGATTTTGGGTCGAGGCAAGTCGGCAGTGTGCGAGGCCACCATCCCTGCCAAGGTCGTCAAGGAGGTAAAGAGAATTCAATATTGACTGCTGTGTTCATTTCAACTTGTCACAGTGGAATCAGTCGAAGGCCAACTGACTGAGTGGATTCTCCTCCCCTCTGAAGGTGCTGAAGAGCAGCGCGGCTGCTGTGGTGGAGCTGAACATCAATAAGAACCTGGTGGGCTCGGCCATGGCCGGCAGCATCGGCGGCTTCAATGCTCACGCCGCCAACATCGTAGCCGCCATCTACATCGCCTGTGGACAGGTAATTGATCACTTGTCTGCAATTTTATTTTGAATGACCGATTTTTTTTTTGATAGACGCAGTGAACAGCAAAATAATTATACTCAGCTGTCTGATATCAGCCGGGCTTCAAAACAAAACAAAACCTGGCGAGCTGATTCTCCTCTTTGCGCGCGAAGGTGCAGAAGAGGACACTTATCTTAACTTCCGTTGGCCCAACGACGACAAACTGGTCAAACAGGTGGTTGAAGCAGCTTCATCCAACCCGGCTCCAGAGATCTGCTCAGTTCAGCAGCCGGTTCTTGTTTACTTCCACAAACAGTTTCTCTTTCCAGAGTAAAGAAAGTGAATAAGACTTCCAGTGTCTCCTCTCTGTCCTCTTACATGCTGCCTTTGTTAGCGGGTTTTCTTCCTTGTAATCAGCTCAGAGGTTTGTCTGACTTGTCTTGGGGGCTATTCTATATGTTCAGAACAAGAATCCATGAAGTTCATGTCCCCAGTCAGAGGTCACTTATCAACGGAGACTTTCATCATCATTACTCATTAATGTTGCATTTCAGGATCCTGCTCAGACGGTGGGGAGCTCCAACTGTATCACCCAGATGGAGCCCTCCGGTCCCGAGGGGGAGGACCTGTACATCAGCTGCACCATGCCCTCCATAGAGCTGGGCACCGTGGGAGGAGGCACCAACCTGCCGCCACAGCAGGCCTGTCTGAAGGTAGCGTCCCTTAGGCCCTGTTTGTTTTCGCTGTCTGTTCGCAGGATTACTCTAATAATCAATTCATGTAGCAAACAACAGGATTGAGTATTAGCGAAGGCCCGAACACTGTTTTGTTTGTGTCCAGATGCTCGGTGTTCAAGGTAGCAGCCCAAGCGAGCCCGGTGAGAACGCCCGACAGCTGGCTCGTGTGGTTTGTGCCACCGTCCTGGCAGGTGAGCTCTCCCTGATGGCGGCTCTAGCTGCCGGACACCTTGTCAAGAGTCACATGACCCACAACAGGTGAGATGTTTGACTTGACGGTTGTTGTTGTTGTTAGGAAATGTTCTCCAGCGGGTCTCCACTCACTCACTCACTCTCCTTCTTTCTCTCAGATCCAAAACAAACTCAACACAAATATCATCAAACTCAGAAAGCTGCGTGACATAAAAACGTCCATGCTGAGATTCATCAGAGTGAACGAGCCCGACGGGGAGCATGAAAGCTGAGAGGTTTGGAACGTGTCCTGGAGGCCCATGTGCTCGCTGTTTGTGCTTCGCAAGACGTCTTCTTTTAAGTTGAGACGTCACGGTCGCTCCTCTGTGCCGTTTGTCTGCCTCTGAATGTGACCAGCTGATTTAACACATTACGAGACTGTGAAAGACTTGAACACGTCCCTCTGTGCCTCTTCAAAGGTCGGAAGAAAACAAGCTTTTGTTTTCCATCTGAAGTGCATGAAGCGTGATCTCCTCCCGCTTGCTGCTTTAACAGTTGTAACGAGACATTCGTTTGTCCACCTGCACGACCTCCCCGAGTCACCGTGCTGCTGTATACTGTGTATACTGTAGAACCTGCCATCACTCTGTTAGACGGGTGGATTCTTTGCCGAGGAAACTCAAAGCCATATAAATTATTTGAAGAACTTTTATTGTGTTTCTTGTGCAGCTGCAGGGTCTCGTCTGTTGGGAAAGAATTGAAGGCCTTAAATCCATTGGGACTGCATGTTCTAGAATATTTCCTTTTGATGCCATTTATGTTCATTATTATACAGTTTTATTAAAAAGAATAACTACACTCCTTCATAATGTCTGTATGTTCCTGCAGCAGGAAAAAAAGGCTCCGAACATCAGAAGCTGGAGGATAAACGTGGTTTATTTCACTTTGAAAGCAGGCCAGCAGCGCCACATTGTCACAGTACATCTGGAGGTCGATCCTGCAGCGTTAGTATGAACAAACATTTACGACGTATTTCTAGTCACATTCAGTTTGAACAACCAGCTAACAAGGACCGTTAAACATCTGCAGGAGGTGAAAGGTGTCAGCCTGTTGCTCAACTTCACTGAAAGTATCATCTGGCTTCACTTGTCTCTCACCAACGTCTGTCAGCTGCTGCTGAGCGAGGACGACTGCTGATCTCAGCAGCGATTCTACAAAACATGTTTGGAACTGAAAGCTGCAAAATCTCTTTAAAAAGGGTCAATTTCAGCCTGAATCAACTGAAGCTGCCACGTCCAGAGATTTTACTCTAAAATGGTTTTAAACAGTTACACACCCACTGGTGTGTGAGCGACATCCTTTAGACAGGAAACACAAAGAACCGACTGTGTTAACTGTCAGTTCATCACATGTAGCAAACACAGAAATACTGACAGAAAGGTTGATGTCTTCTTAATGAACATTCTAGATATTCAATCAGTGAGTGTATTTGAAATGAACTGGGGGGGCATGAAGAGCCATGAGGCACTTCACTAGTGATTTCATGGGTGCACGAGGAGTGACACCCTCCATCAGGTGTGAAACTAGACTTCCTGAAACACTCAAAGTCTCGCAGGACTTCAGCTATTTACAATTCTTTGAACTTGCCAATGTACACAATCATTTGACCTGCCGCTCCATCAGCACGAAGGTGTGTTCATCAGACAGACAGGTCTTCTATCACCGGGCTGCGTGGCTTCACGACGGCCCTCTGGACTTTATACAAATCTTAAATCAACCACAAGTAAACATCAGCAGGTTCTATGAAAGCTGCGGGATTATAACAAGGAAATGTAAAGAGTCAAAGTCTGCTAGCAGGATATCTTTTGTTTCTTTGTACAACTTTCTCATAGAACATACATACATTTGTTTATCAATACATCTGTCAGAAAAGACATTTTGGCCACTAGTCTTCTTCTACATGAACAAAGCCTCATGAAGCAGCTTTACCAGGAAGGAAGGTGACATGTACTTTATACTAAACACTCAGGATGACGCCCTTCTGAATATTTAGTATTTGAAGTATTGAATTAATGAAGAAACGTTTTCTAAAGACACATCTCTACAGGCTGGGAGAATGTCGAGGCTTCTCTGGCAGGTGTTTTGAGTGCGGCCACCAGAGGGCGCCATCACGAGCCATCACGTCACTGAGGATCCTCAGCAGCTGTGAATCCTCATGTCTCAACATGGGTGAAGCACTAGAAAGACAGAGAGGCTGCATGTCATTTGGAGGTTGTTCTGAGTCAGAGGTGCAAACAGAAGGAGACAGAAGTTTACCTGGGAGCCTCAGAATAAGATGGGTTTGCCAGCAGTTTTCTCCTGAACGTAGGAGGTGAAGCGCTTGAGGAACTTGGGGTACTCCCTCTTGGCCACGGCCCTGAGCACCGAGGCAGGAGCCCAGCCTCCAGGATTCACTGCACACAGACACAGTACATGTAGACTGAACATGCTTCCAGACAGACAGGGCGCAGGTCATATCACATAACATCACTACACACACCGTTGGCCACGTAGGTGATTTTACACAGCAGGTTGTCCCTGCTGATCTCTTTGTCTCCCTCTGGCGGGCTGACCAGCGTCTGACAAATAATGCCGATGTTGATTTTGGCCCGGACGCACTTGTTGGTCGGCTGTGGGACGACAGGAAGTAGAATTGAGGATTTGGTGCTGCAGATTTTGACACTTAAAAGGAGGTGAAGGGACCTCGTGGCTCACCTGTGCGTCGTTGTGATCCACAGAGAAATTGCAGACCAGCCACGTGTCCGGGTCGCTCTCATTGTCGGCCACGATCTTCCGCATGGCAGACAGGTAGAGCACGTCGCGCTGGGACGCAGGCCACACCCTCTGCAACGCAGCATTTCATCTGGCTTCACATTCAACAGATTATCAAGAGAAGACATGTTTGTTTGTTTGTTACCTTGTGTGTTTGATAGATGATCGCCGCGCTGTCCGACAACGTCTCCACCACGTTGAAGTTTTCGATGGTGGCTGAAAGAGGCAGAGAAGGTGTGTGACCAGGAGGAAGAAGGTCTCAGGTGTAAGAAGCAGTGTTGGGTCTAAGTTAAAGGACCTACTCTCCCAGTCGTTGCGGTACGCAGTGTCCCAGAAGTAGTTGCAGACCTCGTGACCGCTCACCCCCTTCACTGAATGTGTGGCCTTCAGTGGGTCCAGGACAATCCCGTTCTCTTCCACCTCCCTCCGATACACCTGCACACACAGACAGATGTACTGATGCTACAAGTCAAGTACACGAGTCCAGGCCCTGGAACGTACTCCAGGTGGGAACATTTGGATCAGCAAACTGAACCTCACTGAGACTGAGAAGTCAGTTTTAAAGGGTTCACTGTGATGTAACAATAATCTGAGACGATGATGGTCGCCCTCGTACCTTCATCTCTCCCTCCTCGATGACCAGCTGCCAGTTGGCGTCTCCACCAACATCCTGCAGAGAGTAGGTCATGTGACTCTGCACCATCTCCTCCACCTGTAAGACAGCCGGAGACAAACGGGCGTGTTGATTATGTGAGGACGACCTGATATTAATGGTCCATGTGTATCACAGGAACTCTTTCTGTACAGGATCAGAACGAGATGACATCGCCAGGTAACACGAGACCTGTGCAAACATGCAGATTTCAGTGCATAATTCCAGAAGGGGATTATATTCTGCACAACAGAATTATGTGCACAATTAGGAGTTAAAACACTAAATAAGACCCTCGGTCGGTGAATCTATCCTATCCATTGTACGCTGATGACTGTCCGACCACATCCTGGTGGGACAGGAAGCTGTGGACCATCCTGTCTGTCTCTCTCTCTGTGACTCTTCACCAAACAGGAGGAATGAAACCAGAAGTAGAAAGCAGATGTGTCTGTCTCGGGCGGAGCCCTGTGAGTTACCTCTGTGCTGAATCTGTGGACGTCGGGAGGAGGCGCCCTGACTATCAGAGCAGGGGACGGGTGACTATGAGGCTACAGGAGAGATGAGAACACATGCAAACAAACGAAAAGAAGGAAAAGAAAGACAGTGTCACTAAAAAAGGATGTGAGTGTGAAATGAGAAGGAGCAGGGTAAATAAATGGATGATGAGAATTCTGGGGAGGGAAGGTGAGGTCAACCTTGTCAGAGAATCTGTGCGTGCCGCTGGTGGAGTAGACGTCTCCGGGAGGAACCGGACTGCATCTCTGGATTCTCGTCTTCTCAGTTTGAGTCTGGAGAAACACAGTGAAGCACGTGAACATATTTCAAAGCATCTCGTCACGTGTAGCTTCACCTCAGCAGACATGATGATCACCTGTTCTTCTATCTTGTCCTGTCTGTCGAGAGCAGCTTCGACTGCATCGAAGAATTCATCCTCATTGATGAGGCTGTTTGGACCCTCCTGCCGGTAGAGAGGAAGATGGAAGTTATAATATATAATTATATATATATATATATATATATATATATATATATGTATATAATCATAATCTCCTATCTCATACGAAACAAGTTAACAACCTCATAATCTGGACCACCGAAGTGAGACTTCTTCTTCAAGTCATTCAGGGCTGATTTGTAGCTCTCCTCTATTCTTCGTCTCTTCTCCATCTCCTACACACACACACACACACACGTTTTTAAAGTTACACTGCAGAGAAAGAGTTGGAATGTGGCCCTCAGGCCGCTGCAGTGAAGCAGACATTCCCCACCTTGTCCAGTCTCTTCTGCCAGCTGTCTTCTCTCTTCACCATGAGCTCGATGCAGTGGGACAGCGTGGCCAGGATCCCGGCCGTGGTGGCTTTGAATGTGATGGCTTCCCCTTTGAAGTCTATGCCGTTGATGTCCTTCGAGGACGGGAACACTGCACAGGACAAGAGGCTTGAGTTCTTTATCATATTTTCATCAGTTTAAGAAGTTTGAAACCAGTTTGAAGCACCGACTTCCACCACTAGGTGTCACACTTTACTCAGCTGAACCTAATGAAACCTGACAGATCTGAAGGAGCAGAGACTCCAGTCCACCAGGTGGCAGTAATGTGGCTGTAAGCTACAGAAGAAGAGGATGTTGCGATGCAAGTTTCTCAGGTGTTTCTCGATCATGTCGGGTCGTCCCGAGGCTGAAGGAAATTCTCCTTCAAGCACTGAAACATTTGGAGGCTGTGCAGGTGTGTGACAATGAGAAGGTCCCGCCCTCCATCCGGGTGGCGGACAGCAATAGAGTGGAAGTACTTTTATTTTTCCCCGTCTGTACTCGAGTCCACCTGGGAGTTGTTTTCATTCATATATATTCATAGTTTTACTGAGATGTGGCCGGAACTGTAAAGGACCCGACGTGGTTTTACTTTCCCTCCGAAACATGAACGTCACCTTCAGAGAAACTCAGATTCTTCTCCCACCCGACGTCTTCTTCAGCTGGACGACCAGCTGAAGAAGACGTCACACTTCCGTGGACGCTCTGCTTTCTGACAGAAAGAGAACAATAATAGTTTTCTGGGACTTTAAGAATCTCAAATACTCACGTTTGTCTTTGCTGCCGTTGTTGTGAAGAAACTCTCCATCTGTCCGGGTGTTGGGGAAGTCGTCCTCGTCATCCTCAACGACTGAAACAAACAGGAAAGATTCAGGGAAGAGAAGTAAACAGAGCAGCAGCAGCTGGGTGATCACCACACACGGTTCTACTGGAAGTCATCCGGGGCTGCAGGGCAGGAAGGTATGTGCCTAGTGCCACATTCCCAACTTAATCTGCAGCACGCCATCACACTGACAGAACTCTGCTGCGCCGGACAAGATGACAATGGTCTGGTTTCATCTTCCGAATGGAGCGAGGGGGCGAGAGAAGAGCGGAGAGGGGGAGGCCAGGAGAACAAAAGCAGGGCTTCATCCACTGTGGTCGCCCATGAGCAAATGTTCAGCCGGCCAAGACGGACTGAGAGGTCTCATAGAATAACAGTTTCTGAGTCATACACACAGACAGCGACCAGTGTCACTACATGTTCACCCAACATCAAGTATGTGGAAGCTAAAGATCTTCTGAGGCTCACTTTCATCTTGTAATAATTCACCTAACTTTTCTAACATGTGCTCAAAACCCCAAAACGGAGAGGGATCAATAACACTACAGGATAATCTTGTGCTCCACAGCAGGTATCAGACCTCCCTGAGCTCACTATGGTCACCAGCGTGCAGCAGCTTCAACAAGGACTCAGGTTAGTAACAAGTGTTTTTACTTTTGTCCCTCTGCAGCTCGTCCTTGGACACGCCGTCTGCGCAGCCGTCAAAGTACTTCTGCAGCGTGTCCACCTGCCTGCACAGGATGTCTCTGAAGGTCTCCATCTCTGCCAGCTTCTCCCGCAGACTGTGACCCTTCTGGAGAAACAATACAACAAGAGTTCAGATTAAAGCTGTGCCTCAATGGATGTTGTCCAGACGTCAGAGTCAGTGGTCAATGACCCGAGGGTCAGAACATTCAAGGCTTGTGAGTTTGCCTCCAAACATTGAGGAGTGAAACCCTGACCGACAGAACAACTCACCTTGAAGGAGGACGTGGAGGTGGCGGAGTAGCCGCTGGTGGCAGATGTGAGAGACAACATGGAGCCATGTCTCCGCAGGCTGGACTCCGAGCCATAACCTGAATCAACCTATGGAGAGACACGGCAGAGAGGAGACGACGCATTGACGACATGAGCTTAAAAGATAAAAGATTTAATCATAATAAAAGACAAGGCCTGAGAGAAGAGCTGTGCTGTCATGAAAACACACCTGCAGCTCACCTGCTGCAGCTTGTAAAGTAAAGAAACGACTACTCATCTGCGCTACATCATATTAACTGTACGTCTCTACAGTCGGACCCACATGAGTGTCTAGAAGCAAAGAACTCTGGACATCTAGAAACCTTTGTAGGAAAACTTTTCCTCACGCTGTGATCAAACGTTTAGGAATGCCACAGTGACACCGGCTGTGGCCCAACATGACACAGAGCCAGTGACCATGGCGACGCAAATGAGACACGAGGCCACTTCCAGTAACTCTGAGCAGTTCCCCTCCTCTCTTACACAACATCCAAACCCTCTAAATAGACGGCAGGGAGGAAAGATTGAGCAACACAGAGGAGGAAACAGAGACGCGTCCCTTTAAGAGACACTGATATCCTCTACCACCAGGGGGCAGTAGATGCACACAGTTAGGAGGGGTAACTGTCGGTCAATGACCAGGAGTAACGCTGCCTGCTTCGACGGGATCTCAGTCACTGCTGCTGCCCTTTAGCCAACATACGGCCGCCCCACCGACAGCACAGGTAGCAGAACCGTCTTTACATGAGGGGACATTACAGAAAACATGGAGGCAAGCAGAGGGTCTGCTACAGTATTTGATCAAATGTGGAAATACTAAATAAACCAGCATGTCAGCTGCTCCAGCACACCAACCCACACACACCCTCCCCCACACGCCCCCACCATGTTACACGTTGACACAATAAGAGAAGAAGTGTGTTGTGTTTTGTTTCCCCGGAGATGCACGGCTGCAGAGTGCTGTGTGTAATCGTGGTAGGAAAGGGAAGCTGGGTCCTCGAGGAAGGAGAGTTTTCAGTCGTGACTCACTGCGGGTGGGACATGGTGAGTGATGAGTGTGTGAGGAGGAGGGGGGGATTCCCAAACTCAGGAGGACCACGAGTGTACAGCATGCGTATTGAATTATGTGTCTGTTGAATTAGAGACTTTCATATGAAACAGAGCTGATTGGTGACACGGTGCACTTTGAATCCTTCTCTGGCTACGATCAGTCATAAACACATTAACAGATCAATACTCACAGGATTCTTATCAGCTAAATAAAATGGTTCCATGCGGGCCTGTTGCCCTGGTAGTTAACACACAGCTGCTGTTTGTGGCTTGTTTCCTTTACACTCCGTCTTCCTCAGGTTCTCTGCACTTGAAGCTGTCACACAACGACTCTACAGATCAAAACATCACATCGTTCTTCCACCTCACTTGTTTTCCATTCAGGATTTCCACCTGCTTCCTTTGTCCTTCACTGGCTGAATACAATGCTACTTGTATTCTCTCTAGGCTTTTCTTTTAAAGCACTTCTATTTCTGTTTGGTATAAATCAACATTGTTCTGATATCTTAGACAAATGTCAGAGCAACAACTCCTCTAGAGTCCAGAACCGGTTGACTTGGTTCCAGAACCAGTTCCCTTCAGCTTCCATCACTGCTCTCCCACAGACACAGGACTTTTTGGTTGTGCTGCCTCAGCGCGTTGTGTGACCCTTCCCAGAGTTACCCGTCGATTAATGTCCGTGTGTGCATGAAAAGGGATTACAGCGACCCGGAGCCAACTGTTAGTCCAAGGTTGAGATAACTTTCAGCGTTCAAAGCCTTAACACGAGTCCTTCACCCGTAGTCCAGCAGGGACGAGTCAACACAACATTCATCCCTGCAGACGGCAAACTGATCCAGAATGATTCATCACCTTGTTTTACAGCTGGAATATTAGATATTGAAACTATTTCTACAGTTAAAGTACCAGGACAAAGATACTATACACACTTTGTGCATGTTCACCTACAGATGGGTTCAAAGTATATATACACACATACATATATATGTATATATGTATATATGTATGTATGCAGTATATAAATACTGCATACATAAAGCCTGTTTCACCCCTGCTACTCAACCTGGACTCTCATTGGAGGCTGGACACGACATGGGAGCTCCTAGAGGCTCAAACGATGTGTCAATCAAAAGGTCAGAGTGCCGTTATGATACAGAAGAAGTTTACATGCACAAGAAGCTCAACAGAGAATATGGAGCTTCTGACTGGATGTTTACTGATGCAACAAGACTGTTATTGACAGAATAACATCAACCTGAGGATTCTTATTGTTGTCTGTTTGATTATTAATCAGCCGGTAATACCTCACACCCGGATGTATTTGAGGAAAGTTTAAAGGTTTTTAAAAGCCGCCAGGCCTTCAAGGTGCAGTACTCAGTAAATCCTTGTTAACAAACGCACCAGTGGTGGAGGGATGAGTATTGTTCCCTGGACTCCTCCCTTGTCTCTCCTCCCCTCTCTGATACTCTGATAGAAACACACACACACATGCACACAATAAACACACACACACTCACAATAGCATACTTGGGATTGATGAGGTTGATGATCCTGACTCACCCTGTGCAGCTCGATGGAGTCGATCCAGTGGTGTCTGTGCTCTGGGTCTTGTGCTCGCAGGTACCAAACGCTGTCGTTCACACTAATGTCCAGCCGGCACTCGTCAAACTCATGAGCCTGAAGAAAACAAATACAAACATCTTTTAAGTGTCACACCTTCTTCTCAAACCCTCACTCGACCTCTGATAGCGATCAGATCCTGAAACATTCTGTGAAATGAGCTCCAGGAACCTCACAGCTCTGATATCTGAGATCAGGTTGTGATTACAGTATCGCTCGATGATGTCACCTTCTGAGAAGCAAATCGGTTTCTGGTGAAGGGGTAAGTAAACAGCTGTCACGACGGCACTGATACAGCAAACTCTCTGCCATATATGATGGGTGACGATCTGGGTTGAGTAGGCTGTGGCAACGGGAAACTTCCACCACCGTCCAGGACTCAACGTTTACCTTGAACCGTGTACTCCTGTTTACATGTCTATTAATGTACATTCTCTCACAGGGACACAGGAGACTGTACGAGAGGAAACCTCCAGTGCTTTCTGTCCCATAGGAGGAGAAGAAGCTGACAACTGGCCTTCTAAGGATGCTTGGAACCCTCCAGAGCACCGACAGTGCTGTGAAGCAGCTGCGCTGGCTGAGCCATGTTGACTGCAACACATCAAACACATGTGGGAGCCTCGTCTCAGCGTGTTTGTGATGTAACAGAAGTCATTTACTACGAAGAATCTGCAACGTTGTGAGAGAGAGAATCAGGGAGTGAAATTAGCCAGCTGAAGTGTTTGTTTAGTTAATGCATCTATTGATTCCTCGAGTTAGGGGATCAATAAGGTATTGTGAGGGAACGTTTTATAATTATACTTTATTGATTGGTCTGAGTGCCAACTCCAGCTAATCTATTACCACTAATTAAAATATATTCACCAGGGAAACCTGAAGCAACACAGGTAGCTGGTGATCTAATACACCTGCTGCACTCAGGGAATACAGGAGGCCACGTTCCAAACGGCTCCTCTACACTACAGAGAGTTGGCACAGTAATCAGAGGCTCATTATGATGTCTTGGTTTCAATAGAGGAGTGTGACTTGGCTACGCTGCCTCACACCTGGACAGCACCGGGGCAAAGACCAGACGAAGCACAACTCCAGGCTGAAGACTGAAAGAAGTTTGTTAAAGACGGTGTGAGAAGCATTTGCACAAGATTCACACCAGTCAAGATCGGCAAGAGGAAGGAACAAAATAAAGGAAGCCAAGAAGTGTCATGCATCTTTAAAGGTGCAGTGTATTTATTCAGTTACGTTTGGCGCAGGATGCCTCATACATTTGCAGGATTAATACAAATACAAATGTATAACTACATAAGTCTCCTTCACACCACCTTCCAAGCCCCTTCTCAGTCCGTGGTCAATACAATCAGGGTGGAACCTTCCATTCATTACTCATCGGTGCAGATTTAGTAATTCATTGTGGGCTCTGCAGCTTCACTCTGAGTGTCTGGTTCCCTAAACTCCTACCAAGGTGTGGTGACAGGAACATCTTGAGTTAGTGGTGGAAGACACACTGACTCAGCAGGTGCTCATAGGGAGACAGGAGCAGGTAATGGGAATGACAACATCTTAAGGTCTGTCATTGTAACACAAACACACAGCATGTGGTTCTTGACCCTGCTTGATGACCCCTCTATGTACAGGAAGTCACATAAGGAAGAGGCTCATTTCCTGGCTGAAGACACCAACATTTCCACACCGCCCCACGTCACCTGTGACGGTCAATACGACCTGCGCTTGACCCGGGGATTAATGAGGGGAAATATCAAGAGGAGCTATAAAAGACTAAAAAATACTTCTATTTTTATTTCAAAATAATTGAATAACCTTCATCAACTTTAAATCTTCATTCTTTACACCCCTGACGTCTGGAGCTTATTTCCAGTGGAAGGAGTGATGACAACAGAGGAGGTTAATATTTACAGAGGCTGGGACTGGATGAAGCTGAACAAATACACTAATGGCAGAACCTGTTTAATACTGCATGGGAACTGTGTGTAGTCCCAGTGAGCAAGTGACCTCGACTCCCACTGACACACGATGACAGTTAGAGCAGTCTGAACATAAAACAACGCTGATTATTTTCTTGGTGGCTAACAGGTTGTGACAGCTCTTCACCAATCTGCAGGATACTATAGACAAGGGCGTTGTCATGTACAGCTGTAAGTTGTTGCACAAAGCTGCATCTATTGCTCTCACAATGAGGTTTCCAGTAAAGTGTTGCCACACAGCGTGATGTTTGAGTCACCCGCGAGCCAGCTACCCTTGAGCATAACTTAAGACATAATCAGGAGATCTTTATCCAAGAAGATTATGGTTGATACTATTTGTCTAAGAAAAGATGTTTCCATGAGTTGTTGGAGGTGAGCAGCAGGGGCCAAACAAGAGCTGTTAAACTGGGAGACGGATCAATTTATCATCATCAAACTAACAGGAATCCACAGAACCATAGAAAACAGAACAGATGCTGTGCAGTCAATATTATCCTTAATTGAGGACCACTTTAGTTTAAAGTAATTTGCATTCAGTTTTACTTAGCGGTATGGCTCTGCTCTGAGCAGCAGCAAAGAACACGGAAACCATGACAACTTAAGTCACATGAAGTCAGATGTAGCATGCAAAGGAGCTGCAGGGGAGTTCATGAACATACAGACGAAACACGGAGAGTAAAGCAGCTTTAATAAACGACGTTTGCAAAGGGATGAATGCAGGGTATAACTGAGCTGAGCTCGACTCTGTGGTCTGACTGAACTAACTGCTCGATAATATTTGTGACTGCGCAGAGGACAGCTGTTGATCAGGCAGTCTGTCAGTGTGTTCCAGGTCTCCTTCACAATGATAAGGGAATTATGGTCTGTGTGATGGGATTCCTCCTTCACACCTGTTCCCTTGGGATCGTGTCACCCATGTTAGTTCCAGGTCTGAATGGGGCCTCAGAGTTTACAGAGAACCAGCTAGCGACAGGAAGTGAAGTGACATGGAGCTGATATCTAAATAAACATTCACAGAGTATTCTCTCAGGTCTTGAATAACGCTGGATGCCTGCCACAGTTGGTGGCCTAAATGTGACGGGTGACTGTTCCACTCGCTTGACAAATGTAGTCCAGCATTCACACAGCGCACAAACACAGGGCTACATTCAAACAATCCACCTGCATCACATAAAGAAAAACTTCTGAAATGATCCCAGTACTCACAGTGATAACAGCTTTGCTGAGGCAGAGGGAACCTCGACAGCCGTACTCCGTCTCGTCCTGAGACTTGTAGTAACTCAGTGTGTTGTTCTTCAGCACCACCCAACGGTCCTGCCAGCCGTGGATGTAGTTTGTCCACTGAAAGATATCACAGGACTTCTGTCAATAACACAGCCAATAGTACGGCTTGGGGAGGGAGTGCAGTAAGTATATGTTCTATCAATGATACTTATTGTCTGCTGAATTGTTTCAATGGAGGTTTTCTATTTACCTGGTAAGTCTGTGTTTCTTACCAATATAACAAATTTAAGATTTACTTTGGATTATAGAAGTAAACTCTGTAATCCTCACAAGACACATGACGTACACGAGGTTTAGTATGATTGAGCAGGTAAGCATTTCTGGACGTGGACCTGCTTAATCTCACAACATGCTTGGTTAGCAGGTCAGCGTTTAATCTGTTCAGAGGCGACCAGTAAACAGTGGGATTAATACCACATTAGCTTTGCACCAGCTTAATTAATTAAACCCCATTTTCCCGAAACAGTGTTGTTCAACTGAGTGGGGCCACACGGCAAAATAAACAATAGCTTGTCGGGTTGTTTACACACGCACACACTTAACAGACGTGTACTCGCTTAACGGGCGGCGAGTGAATGATTTCTGTCGCAGCCGGTGTTTTTCAGCTGGATTCATATGAATGGGTCATTATGGGGCTTCTGTGGAGTTGGACAGCGACCTGTTCATTGGAATCAGGTGTGTTGGAGCATGGAGACGCATCTCAAGCCAAGACGAAGGCTGCTCCACATATTTACATTAGTAACAGTATAAATATTAACATGAACACTTCTTTGTTTTTATTATTCTAGTTGCATGTATTAATAACTGTGGGACTAAAAACTTTGTGGGCTTGCCTTGGCATGGCCACTGCACAGATCAGATGGTACAGTGGCTGTCTAGCAATCGGAAGGCTACAGGTTCAATCCCTGGCTCCTCAAGAGACCAGGTTGAAGGTTACTTGGGCAAGATACTGAACCCCAGATTTCTCCTGATGAACTGATTGACACCAAAGATGTATACTAAAAGTTGAACCCCTGGTGGCTGGTTGCAGTATAGCTGATAAGCCCCGCCCCCTCCATGTTAGCCGATGGGAATTGGACCCAACTCAAAACTCAAAGTATAATCAGTTGTTATCATGCTGAAGTTTTTTTCAAATATGTGAAAATGAGAAATTATGTCATGATTGACAGCTCAAGTTACAGTGGTTGAGGAGGCATTTATGGACAGAGTAACTAAGTCGGGAATGGCCGTAGCATTAGCTTACCATACCCTTGGATGTCATTTCTAAAATGTAAATGTAAGTTGTTCTGCAGTACACAAGATCTCGCTAGTGAGTTGGGCAGAACCTCAGAACTGCGGCTCCATTCCTCCATCATGTGCAGAGTCCAAAAGAAAACACTGGGATATTTTGGCTTAATTTCCGTACGGTGGGAGGACGTTGAGTTACACTGTCCACATATAACATACAGTCTATGGTTGGCAGCTTGCAGAGCAGCCTCCAACCAACAACATATATTGTAGGACATGTTGATGGGAGGGGAATTATTCTGATATCCCGTGAATCATTTCTAAAAAGCAGAACCATTTATCACGTTTTTGTGTGGACTCACGATAAGCTCTGCTATTAGCGCTGGACATTAACACTGACCGAGGCAGGTAAATGACGTCAGAATGAGACTTACCTTACTCAAAACTCCGCTGAACGCGGCGATACCAACAGGATGAGCAGATTCCTCTTTGGGCTCCAAGTCCTCCTCTGAGCCTGAGGAGTGCCAGCTCTGGTTGTCTGACATGTCTATTTGTTTAACGAGCCGAGTGTAAAAAACAACCAATATGAACCTGTCATACGGCGCTCAGGTGTTAGCCAACAGAATTAGCTGACCCGTGAGTGACGAGCAGCAGATCACAGAATCATGTTGTTGTTATGTTTCTAACACGGTTAGCTTGTCTGGGTAGTTAGCGCCCACAGTAGGTTAGTTAGCTTAAGAGGTTAGCCAACATTTCACTGAAGCGGTCCTGGTTGTGGTGTAGCTGTCAACTCAGCCCTCTCGTCCCTTCCCCTCAGATCCCAGAAGCAGCAGAAAATGATGAAACGCAGATTAATATGCTCAGAAAGGCCCCAGCAGTCGCCTGTAATCCGTTGTTTGATTCTCAGATGAACGTTGCGGTCGTGGCTCCGTTTGTTTTCACCTGTCTTCTCCTGCTGACGGTCCTCCGGCTCTTCGCCATGTTCAACTGACGTCTCGGTGGACGAGCGCGTGCTCCGAGTTGTGTGGCGCGCAGGGGCGCTGGCCTGAGTGACGTCACTAAATCCTTTCCTAAAGCGGCGCCAGGCTCCTCCCCCCGTTTATCCCACCGGAAATAGCCCCGAGGAGACAAAACAGTGGAACGAATGCTACTGAAGGATAAACTTCCAAACTAATTTACGTTTAACAAGCATCAAGGTTTGTCATTGACATTATAATGATTAACCCAACAAAAATCTGTTTGTTAGAACAGTACTTCAAAATAAAAGTACTCAATATATATATATATATAACGTCATTGAGCTACATTGGTAAAGTAAACAAATTAATTATATCGTAATATATAAGGGGTTTTGTTGAAGGTAATGATAATTGACTTCGTCAGTTGGGTGAAATAAACAGCCTGGTAGTAAAACATGCATCACTTTCTAATGATACCATAGTCATGAAATATTGTGTAGTAATGTAATTCTATTTCCACACTTTAGAATCATGCCCAGGGAAATATCAGTCATTCATGAAGCATGTTCCCCTTCCTTCCTTGACATAAGCCTGCGTCTTATCATGAGTCATATGATAATCCTGGTGCAGTGTGACACACACACACACACACACACACACACACACACACACACACACACACACACGCACACTCCGACTCACAAACAGTAAGGAGAGGAAAGGAAGAGAGGGAAGAGGAGGAAGGAAGAAGAGTTGGGCTTTCGGCCTTGTCATGGGGTTTTGTGAGCTTGACGACATTCCACTAAATCATGAGACCTGGACGCGAAGAAACCACAAGACTTCTATTAGTTACACAATCCAACTCTTCCATGGAAAGTAAAAGTGGATGCTGAGATTTAAGACGGGTTTGTGAAAGCTGCAGTTACCATCATCCAGTACTCACTAATGCAGACTGTACTCGTACACAATCGTGTTATTGGTGGGATTTTCGGGAAAGATTTCTTTCACTGATTCTTTTTCCTTCTCAATGAATTCATTTTCAGCCCTTCAGGTGTAAGTGTTCTGCAGTAATAAATATCACATCTTCCAGGGAGTTTGACCTCTGTGTTAACAGGATTACACTCAGCCTACTTGCACTGAACTTGTTGGAGGGGTCTAACATGGACCAGGGAAGAACTCGTTACATTTTGGGCAGCTCAGTTTAACATCTCTTTTACATTGGATTTGGGGAAAGTCTGCGCTCTGTGTGCATTTCTAGTACCAGCTGTGATAAACACACTGTACCAGAGAGATAAGACAAAATAAACCTAAGAGAGTTAGGAAAGATGATAATTGCCTCCTCTTGGAGTGAGTGAACCCCCAACCGATCCCCTCGTTTCACATTCGGTACTTTCAAGTCCTGACAGTCATTCAACAACATGACAGCAGTGCCTGCAGGGCCTGGAGATAACCTGTTGTTTGACTGGGCAGGATTTAAGCAGCTGATTTAATCAGGGTGTCATGCAATTGTCCCTGAATTAGTGGATCTGTGATTCATTTAGAGGCCAGGAGTCAAGGACCATGACTCAGGCAGGGCTGATCAGGTCGTAATGTGATTAAATCACATCCTCTTTCGAGCTGCATGTTCCTCGTGGCTCAGCAGTTCCTAGAGGGCTAAAGGGGAGGAAGCAGCTGGCCCACCAGGATAGATTATTTTACTTCAAGTGTCATGCACTCGCTGACCGGCAGGCCTAGAACTGTTCCTCTCCAGCTCCTTTTTCTACAGCAATAATTGCAGTTTTCTCCAGTTGCAGAAGTTTCTGTCTAAATTTAATCACATTTTTGTGAGTAAAAGGACATTTCACACCAGCTGCACATGTGGACAGACTCCCTGGCAGTTGCCTCAGGCAGGACTGATGCAAAAGAAGCCTCAGTAAAGGTTGGTGTGATCTGCCTCTTAAGCTGGCTGTGCCCTCTGCTGGTGGCTGATCTGTTGTGACATTAATCCCTCACCAGACGACATGGGTAGTCTCCAGGAAACCAATGTTTATAGGCTGCAATGACTTTTTCGAATATGTTGTGAGTGTGAATTTTCAAATAAAACATGAGCATAAGACAGGCTTCATTCTATTGTATGTCTGTCTGGGGACAAAATAAATGTTATAGCTCCCTCTGCTGGCCGAGACCAGCACATACAACATGAACCTTGATCCTGTTACAACAGAAACTGAAGAACATCTCAACATTTCTTCAAGTCTCATAATCTCTTTTGAGATACTTTGACAAACTTTATTTAGCTAAGGTTAACTTTGTCTTTGTTTCTGGGTGTTTTTAACAACAGTATGAAAATTGTTATTCATGGATTTTCTTGGATTTTTCACCAAAGGTGTGTGTTGGCCAGGGATCCAGGGGGATTTCAGAGGCTCCTATGCCATTGAGAGATGGGGACTGTGGGGTGTCGGATGTTTGAGTGCTCTCCGAGTGCTCTTGATCCCTCAGTAACAAGGAATTATCCTTCTTTATGGGGCTTGTTCACTTCTTAAGTCAAACATCTTTGCAGCTATGAAAGTTCATATATCAACATGTTTTTTTTCAGATTAGAAACTTTGCAGAGCTCAGGCCCATGCTGTCGAACAATCTCTGCACCCAATTCACATACAATTGGTCCAGGTAAGAGTTTCAGTGAGGTTGGGTCAGAAGCATCAAGAGTTTATTCCATGCTCTCGGTCCGTAGCAGCAGAATGCTGCTTCACCGTGTTTTTTATATGTCATTGAAGGCACGTCGAGCAGGTCAGCACTTGAAGACCTGAGGGGTTTGGAACATATCCGAGCAGGCAGTCGTGTAGGTAGGAAGGTGCCAGACCATTTAGACATTTATAAACTAGTAAGATCATTTTAAAATCAATCCTAAAAACAACTGGGAGCCGGTGTAGTGAAGCTGGAACTGGAGTAATATGTTCTCTTTTCTTAGTTTTAGTTATAATTCTGGCTGCTGCATTCTGAACAAGTTGCAGTCTGTCAGTTGTTTTCTTTGGCAGGCCAGAGTAAAGAGCATCGCAGTAATCAAGCCGAGAGAAAACAAAAGCGTGGATCAACGTTTCTGCATCGTCCAACGACAGATAGGCTCTAATCCAGCAATATTTCTAAGATGAAAGAAGGCAACTTGGTAACATGATTAATGTGTGTAGTAAAATTCAATTCAGAGTCAATAATAACCCCCAGGTTCTTTACTGTAGCGTTAATGTCTGTAGTCAGGTTACCAAATCATTTATCTTGCTTGTTGAATCTGCACAAAATGACATTCATTCCTCGGTTCCCTTAAATTAAGCAACCGAACTGTCTGTTTCCATCAGTAGGTTGTGGCTGCCAGTGGCAGTCTGAGTCCACATGGTGGCGCTGTGGCTTCGTGTTTGCCTGTCACATATTCCTCTGAAACAGAGCTTCCTCTTTTATCTTCGACCCTGTTCACAACTACA
>CAAKHC010002570.1:0-12752 GCA_901007825.1 Macroramphosus scolopax
CGTGAAGGAGAAGAACAGATTTCACATCCAGAGCGAAAGGAGACGAAAATCAAAGAGCATTAACATAGTTGGTGTTTGTCTCTTTACCCTCGATCGAATGAGGAACCAGTGGGCTGCCAGACGAAGATAAGGTAGGTGTGTGTGTGTGTGTAGTCCCAGTGTGTGTGTGTGTGTGTGTGTGTGTGTGTGTGTGTGTGTGTGTGTGTGTAAATGTTAGGGAAAACAAGATGGCTGCCTGAATTCCTCAAAGCAAAACCTAAAATGATGGGACTAACGACAGCCACCAAGAGCCCATGGTGATGGAATAAAAGCACCGAGGGGGGTGTCAGAACCAGCCAGCTGAGGTTGCATGTGTCAGGCCAGTGACCACTAGTTGTTTAGATGTTGGTTGGGGTCCTGGTTCAGTCTCTAATCTAGCTGCAGTGCAGGGAACCAGGCGGCTCCACTGTTCTCCAGGTTGCCAGTGAGTTTGCTGTTAATGCCGTTTGTGGCTCTTGTTGCTTGGTTAGTAGTGGGGACCTCACTAAGCAACAAAGTCAAGCCAGGCTTTTGCCTCTCCTGCCTTGATGAAATGATGTTGATGAAGCTGCAGCTCTAAGCTGCTTGCAGCTGGAGTGTCGTGAGTAGAGTGTCCCGTGGAGAGGTTTCATGTCAGAGGTCACATGCCTCAGTCACCAACGGTAGCTGCACTCTGAGTATGGGGGCAGACTTCACACCAAGGTGTGACTTGTGAAATGACTCTGGGAGATGGAGACATTTAACAACTCCCTTTTTTTTCCAAACATTTGGCCAAACATGGAGGCACAACATGTGAAAAGAGAAGTGATATCAATCACTTAGACAGCCTTACTAGGCTTACACTATATTGCAGAACGCCTGAGAGCAAGTAAACCAAATGTTTGCTAAAATGCACCGAGATAGAGATGGCAGCTCACAGTTCAATCATGTGCTGTCAAATATCAGCTATCAAACACTGAGCAGAAATATTTCAGAGAAGAACGTAACGGAAGACATTTTTATATAACACATAATTCTTCGTGCTAAGTCTCTGCTAATGACTTGTTCTATCCCAATGAGGATTCTCTGGTGTTATTTGGCTCAAACAAGTTCAAACAAGCTTTTACTGGCTTCATCTTCCCTCTCACACATTCGTCATTGCACCTAAGATGATAAGCCCATAATGTTTAAGTGTAAATTGATTCTCTCTGAACTCTGATGACGTTTCTGTTTTCATTGCTATAATCTCGCTCACAGAAAAAAACAATCCTGCTTAGCCATCATCCCGATGTGTTTATAAGCAGAATATCTATGCCACTGTAACATCCATAGATCTTTTCCACCAAAGTTACACATGGGTAAATGTTTCTGTAAATGGATTAAATCAAAGTCGGTCGAGGAAAGTGATAGAAGGCCATCTCAAGGGATTTGAAAAATGAATAAAAGCTATGGGATTTATTTCCACTGTGCACTGTTTTTCTTTTTAGTCTATCTTAGAGCTTGTTGTTAGCAAGTATCTGTAAAAGTGTTACAGTAATTGACATTGAAGCCAATAAAAGGGATTTCTAAGATATGAAGACAGGACAGCAACTCTAAGGCGTCTTGGCCAGGCCTCAGCTTTACAAATCGTATTAAAGCCAAATTCCCCTCAAACTGTCTCGGATGTGCCTCACACCCTGGCTTGGAGATTCTCCCCCTTCATTTCTCCCTGACTTCCCGGGGCCTTTGTGTGCATTCTGGTCCACATTATTATGTTAAACCACAGCGAGCAGCTGGGGATGCACTCACTGCATACAGGAGGTTCATATATATATACAATATGTAGCTGGAATGAAGAAGACAGTAACACACCTTTACACAAAGCCAGAAAGGACTCTCTACTCTGTGCCAACATGCATAACCCGAAACACCCACACACATAATCACCAAGAACAGCTCACTCATGCAGTATATTTTTATGTTTTCTCCTAACAGAAACACTTTGAAAACTGTCTAAATATCAAATTCTATGACCTAAAGTTATATTCTCAAGCTTTTCTTGTTAATGCAGCAGAAGAGCAATCGATGCTCTGCAGGTCAAAGATTTAATCCAAACTATTCAGCAGGGGACTTGTTAGTATCAGTGACCATATAAAACATGTTTAATAGTCTGCTTGAAATATGGATGTTATTAAAAGAATCAGTTGCATCTGTAATCTACTGTAGAACGTTCAGGCTGAACCGTCATTCAAGCCCTTAATACCTAACAAATCTAGTTCCCTTTGCAGAGGAAATCCAGAACAAATTCATTGATCCATCTTGTCAATCTACTGTGAAATCAATCAACATGAAAATGTCTTTTGCATTTCGATAAGTACTCATGAAATTGATTGGAGCAGCCTGTGAAATAAGCATGTTAATGTGCCACGGTCTCACTTATAGGCTGCAGCAGTCAGCAGAAGTCATCCTCTTTGTTTAAAAGCCTTAAATTGTTGTCGTATTCAAGTGAGCTTTGGTTATTTTTATTTCTATTTTGAATGGGTAGTTCTGCATCAACATCTTCCCACACAGATCATCACTGAAGGAGCTGGCGCATCCTCTCATGAACACAAATGTTCCATTACATGTTGTTTAGAGTAGCTGCACTCACAGATTGATCACAGGACAGACAGCACTGGACAACCGGTGTGGATGCTACCTACACAGACACTGTATCAGATATGCACAGTAAACTCTACTGCATTGATTTGGTTTTCCTCAAATATGCCCGTGGTGTTTTTTATAAAAGTGCGAACTCTTGCAGAAAGATGGAAATGTTCCTCTGCATTGTTAATGTTGTGTACTGAGTATAGATGAAAGGGTACCATGAAGACATAACATTGGCTTTCTAATGTTGTGCAGTGCATCTAAATCATACAAACAACAACGATCTGCTGAAGTCATCTGTCACGTAGCTGTGCAATCGTTCAGAGCCATCCTGGAGGGACAGACCAAACAGCTTGTTGGATGCTCAAATCTCTTTTGGATGAAATCAAACATCTCATGCTATCTTCCTTCTGGTGAGCTCAACTTCCAAGGGCACTCTAAGCAGTAGTGGTGGAGCATACAGAGCTTTAGTAATCACACAGAGAGAGCCAGGGCCAACAGGAGTCAGACTGGTAAACATCACTGAGTGCAGATCAATTGCTGTTCGGGACTCTGTTCATTCCTTCTCCTGCTCAGGTCTCTGGCTCTTTGACCTTGGAACATTGGATGGTGTACTCTGGAACACAGCTGCCTAAAGGAAATCAGCTTCAGTGCACCTAAAGATTCATTAACTGCCTACTGACCTCATAAGATTGGAAAATAAAAATCAGGTGGGTTTCGTGAACATACACAAACTGAAAAGTAAGGGAATGTATTGCCTATTTTTAATATAATATATATAATAATTTAGTTCAATGAAACCTTACACAATACATGTAATACATGTGCATTCTGTATTTTGCAATTTAACATAAAATGTGACTCTGCTGCTTGTGAAATGAAGCGTCCTCCAATTGCAGGCACATCTCCTGAGACAAAATTCAGATCAATTACATTCACTTTCTCATCAGAATGAGTAGTGATCTGTAGTATTGGGTAAGCTTGCCTCCGTCCCAGTGAGAGATCAACCGTGACCACTTCCATCTCCCGGGAAAAATATCCTTTCTTTCTGGAGCTCTTCCCTGTCTAACTGTGCCTCTGCCAGTAATCATTATTTCTCAGCGAGCCATCATCTCAGCCACAGAAACAGAGTCTCCTCTGCCTTGGCAACAGTGTCACATTATCATGTACCTACTGCGATAAGAGGAAATGTGTTGATTTGTTGACGCTGTGAGGCTGGACTTCGTTTTCTCTTACACCCTCACTCAAATGATGTTTGCAACGTCTTTCTGTGTGAAATGTTTTAAGAAAAGCAAGCAGCAATTCTGGGAATGACAGGACATGATTAGCCAAGTGATATTGTCCGAGGAGGGGAGGGTGTGTGTGTGTGGAGTGGGTGGGTTGGCCGGGGGTGGGGGTGTAGGACACATAGAAAGGAAAGTAAGGGGAGTTATCTCTGTTCATGGAAAATACATTTGTACACTGTATCAATGATCATAAAGTTGTTTCATCTCACAACTCAAAATCTTAATTTTTTTTTTTATTTTTCTCTCTAAAATACAACTGATGTGTATTAACACACAAACAAAACACAGTAAAAACAAAGAGATGTCAAAGGTGTTTTAAGTATCCATGCTGACCTGACTCTTTGCCCTGTGTTGGCCCCTGGTCTTCGTCCAGTGTCAGCTCATTCAGCAGGTGCTCCAGGATTTTCTCTGGGGTCCCTGATACCACCACGTACCTGTCAGACACAACAGAGTCAGTGGACGAATCCTCCTCGATAGA
The DNA here is from genome assembly GCA_901007825.1 of Macroramphosus scolopax. Lineage (NCBI taxonomy): Eukaryota > Metazoa > Chordata > Actinopteri > Syngnathiformes > Centriscidae > Macroramphosus > Macroramphosus scolopax. The sequence goes on from CAAKHC010002570.1 coordinate 4,387, forward strand.
GGACAGGGACCGACTGCTGCTCCATTCCTCCTCTCCCTCTGTCCCCTCATCGTCTATATAGCGAAAGTAGGGGACATCAAATGTGGGCATGGTCAGCGGCTCTGCCCGGCTGGTGCTGTCACTGCTGCTCTCCTCTGAGCCCTCCTCGCCTTCCTCATCTTCCTCCTGCTCCACCAAGGCAGCATGCAGCAGCCTGTCCTCCTGCCGCAGGTTAACGGGCTGCTGCTGAGATCCCATTCTTAGAGAGTTCCCTTGCCCTTGTACCGGCAACGTTACCGTGGTTACTGCTGCATGCCCACTTTACCCATCCATCCATCCGCCTTGATATGCTACAGTCCAGACTCCACTGTGTATCCCTCACTGATGTGTCCCAGTTTATTCAAGGCTAAAAAACTCCTGAAAGGCTTGAATGGGAAGGCAGCCTGATGCCTCAAAGTCCCATGCTGCTTACTTATAGTAGTTAATGCAGGCATTTATGTCCAGGGAGTAGTGATGTAAGCATGCCTGAGTGTGTGAGTGATCCGGAGAGACAGAGAAGGAGAATGACGAGAACTGGTGTGCTGCCAGAGAGAAATGGATAGTGAGAGAGGGAGGCAGTGAATCTAGAGGGGTGTGGAGAGGCTTACCTCCAGTTCCTCGCATCCTCTCTCCCTCCTCCCCTTGCCGAAGCCGATAGGGCTGACTGCTCTGACGACGTTCTCTGGAGAACAAGCACATCGTGGCCCCGCTCCCTCAGATACACGCGGACTGCCTCGTCACGCTGGGGCTGGAGAAGGAGAGACGAGGAGGAGGGGGGGTTTTATCACCAAGGAGATTCCCCTGTATTTTCTCCCACTCACACAAATCACCACTGATTTCCATCATAATACTCTGTCAAAGCCAGCACTGTAAATGAAAGAGAATTTCCATATAGCATTATTCAGTCTTATCAGTGGAGCCCATTCAGGGATTAACATAAAAGGCTCATACATATTTTAATTACCGATTCCAATGTTGAGAGTATTAAATTATGGGTGGTGTCTTGAGACAAGCCGTCGTATGGTAAAACTCTGCACACCAAGAATGGTTTAGTGGTTTGGAGTATAGGTCAGGCATAAAACTCACATTGTAGATCCTTGTCTTATGACCATCATGAGGTATTGTGAACGAGGAATTTCTCTTTATGCCTGAGCAGTCTTTCTCTTTGTCTGCCTTTCTCTCTCAGTCACTACAAGACTGAGAAAGAAAGATCTTTCTGATCCACAGTTAAAGACAGTTAAAGTACTTCTGTTATCCACCTTTTGTTCTATTTATCATCTGGAGACATGCAGTTATGTAGCATTTACAGCCTCTCGAATGCATAAAGATAGGTGGTCGCCACTTGACAACAGAGGGTCTGGATCAGAGATATTAGTGTTAATGAGGAGTTCACTGTACGGTGCACGCACATGCATCCTACATCAGCTAACCCCTTCAAACCCCCTCTCCTCAGCCATCAGTCAATGCAACACAAGCCTCTGTGCATGCAATTAGCCGGGCAGACAGGCTGGAAGTGGTTGCAGTTTTCTTCCCTAATTGCTTTTTTTTGCACAGAACAGGCCAGGCTGTTCAAGTTAAGCATCACTTCCTGGCATATTAACATTAATGAGTGTGTCTGTTACTGTATACTAAATAGATGCACCACAAAGATACATGCATTAACACAATACACACACATCAAACAACAGAAACACATATCTGAAACTATTTTCATCACATTTTCAACATTATGATTTTAGATCCTCTATAACCATCAACTGAGATATTTTCAATATCAGATAGAACCATTAATGGCAGTGTCAGCTAGCAGTGTTTCATGTAACTCACACACATTGCTTTAATGCCCTTAAGTGTAATACCATTGTATATTATCCTGTCAGAAGAGTGTGATGTAAGGTTAGGGGCATGAGTAAAACAAAGAACTTATCCTCCAGAAAGGAAAGGCTGCGCTGATTACCTTCCTGTTTCTTGGGAAAAAGACATGTGGTGGTTTTGTCTTTACCAAAACATGACACATATAGACTGCATGTTTTTAGCTTCAAGTACGTCATCAAAGTACAATGATCTTGTTTTTGTTTTCTGGGCGTGACAGCAAAGCAAGCTCAATTCTGCACTGTAATTGCCTATAATGCGATATAATGTCTCAGCATACCACTAACGGGTCAAATAGCAAACAAACCTTTCCTCACAATGAATTATTGATCCGACTTGTGTTGCTGCAGGCCACAACTCAGTGTGCGTTGGACTTTGCAGTTAACCGTGTCAGGCCTCTACACTGGATGCTTGCAGTGCGACAGATCGCTGGGCTGAACAGTTCCTAACCAGCCTGGAGGTGACCTCGACTCACAGCTACTAGGAGTGAAGTCTTCCCAACATGGGGACTGTCAGCAGCAGAGTAAACACTACTTATCTGCCTCTGCACAAAATCACGTCCCGTCGAATGGTTCACTGTCTCTTTCAGGGTTCCAGATGCATTCCACAGGCTGAACGGGTGCTTTCTGTCCACATGCCTCTGTACTGCTGTAGCAGGTCAGGCACGAATGTTATGGAGCACTTAAAGTGATATGGAAGGTGTCAGTCCTGACATAGCACAGATTTGATCTAAATTCCTTTCGAGGTACTGGGAATCATACAGAATAGGAAGATGAAAACAAGCAAAACCAAACAAGCCTTCGATGCAGAATCATTATATCTTAAAATGTAAATCAATGCAATTCCTGTTTTAATGGGTTAGGCTTTGATAACACACAGTAATCAAGAGAATTTACACATATATAGTGCTGTGCTTCATGAACTGGCAAACCACAGCAGTTCCATGTTTTAATGAGATGTATTAATAATATGTATATATTCAGTGGAAAATAGCCATGATAACAAGAAACTATCTGATGCCCCTGAACAGCTGATAACAGCAGTGACGTTATGGGAGCAAGTACTTCTTGTCAAAAATGTAACCTGTTACACATAAACTATTCTATTTTTTTAAAGCACAATAAATTATCAATAGATTTTCCTCTGAGCTATCATGTGGAAGACCTAGAAACACATTTGTGCAAAAACATTTTTCAGATTAAAGGTGATTGCGTAACTCACTCTCCCTGCGCCAACATCTCTCACACATTTTCAAAGAGTGCAGCCGGCCGTATATTAACCATTCCCATATTCACCAGCTGGGATTTAGCTGATATCTAAGCTCTTTGATGTCTGGGCTTAGATTACTTATGTGAGTCACATGTAATATGAGCATTGTGGCATCATTGGATTACTGTAAAGTATTCTATGATGTAGAGAGACTGCTGGATAATCTCACATATTCTTAATGTTTCTAGATAATGTGAAGTATTAAATACAAGGTCAGCATATCTGGCTATTAGGATTACACAAATGATGCATGAACAAATTTCATTGGTGCACTTTATATCAGTAACTGAATTTACAATGAAAGATACAGTGAGTATAACAATAAAAACGCTTGATTTATCAAACATTTGATCATATGCAAATTTGCAATGGCAAAGTGCGACAAAACCTTACTATATTTAATGATAACATAGATACGGAGATCTAGTTTAGTATTTGGGAAAAGGTCAGAGACCTGATTAAATGGAATCCACCCTGAAATCAAACAATGTTGGTCTGGCCCTCGCCACTTGAGTCAACTTTTCCTGCCATTGTTTTGCTGTTTAGCACAAAGGTACAGCTGGCAGGAAGGGAGAAGTTAAGCCCACCATGAGGTCAGCCAATCAGACATCTCTTAAAATAATCAAAATAAGTGCAGGACATGTAGTCACCTTTTCAATGACGACAGCTTCTAGGGGTATAACTTCAATCATCCTGAATCCTGAAGATGCTGCTATACTGATAAAACCTAACTGCATTGTGAAAACATGCTATGCTTTCTCTCTTGAATTGTCCAAAGTTCAAACTAGAAGTGCAGAAGAGTGAAAAGCCTCCACCTCGGCCAGGAACCCACCCTTCTATTATATGTAAATCTGCAACTGAAACACACGTCTGGACTTATTTTTTAAAAAATGCACGACCGTTCAAAAGTTTGGGGTCACCTGCTCTTTTCAGCATTGAACTCCTTTATAATCAGCTTCATGAAATAATCAACTGGAATGCTCTAAGGTCATTATTAGTGTACAAAAATAAGTCACGATGTGCTGAACACATATGGGATGGATTTGAGAGTTGTTGGCTTTGATTGTCTAATTCAAGGTGATTTTAGAGGATGAATACCAAGTGTGCAATATGCAGCATCATTACAGAGGTTGAATTCTTTAACAATGTAAACATTTAAAAAACAAAGCTTTGTATTATAATCACACTTAGTTGTGTGTGCTAAACCATTAAAGAGTAAACAAAGCATTGTGGTTTATATTTTAGGCTCTTTAAAACTGCCAACTGTTATTTTGCACACTTTTGATTCTCCCAATCACTTTTAATTAGACATTGGAAATGGTTTTCATTGAACACTAAAATGTTCCCATAGTTGTTGAGCACATCTTGACTGATTTATGTGCACTCATAATGATCATAGAGCATTCAAAATCATTATTTCATGAAGCTGGTTATAATGGAGTTCAATGCTGAAAAGAGCAGGTGACCCCAAACTTTTCAACGTTAGTGTATGCCTGAATAACTTTACAAGTTGCATTAAATATTTCATGAGGAATGAATAACAAGTATGATATGGACTGAACCCAACAATTCTGTTATGCACTGCTAGAATTCTCATTTTAAAACCGTCCTCTGAAACACACAACGGAAAGACAACGGCTAGTTATGTGTAAAACGATCAGTCAGGGAGAAAGAAGCAACATAATGTATTTATAATGCCCAGCTCTTTCAAGTCTGCATAAGCTGCCATACGAACTGAATTCTCTGCTCTGTCCTTGCAGTTGAAACATTTCAGATGTGTTTATCGCTCACCATGCAACATGATACAGGTTAGTCTCTTCTTTGCAAAGTCACTATGTTCCAGAAGGTTGCTAGAATTGGCAGCGCTGTTTTGAGTCGAGTAGTTTTTCCGTAATCCAGTTAACAGACATGCACTTGGAGAGCGTAAACCTCCGTCCATACTTATGTAAACATTGCAGTTTTTTATTAAGTTAAGACATCTGCAACAATATTTAAAGGCCTCTTCTGACCTTGGCCCAACATGTTGTGTATCTCACCTCACTTTTCCTCTCTGAGCCCTTGCCGTGAGCTTGCAGGAAACGGCAGCCGTCCTTGGCCAGTCTCTGGACCATCTCCAGTCTGGAAAAGTCGTCCTTGTCTTGCAGGATGCACATGCTCCCCTGCTGCAGCACAGGGGACACAGAGAACATGTACCTCAGGCCACAGTCCCACGACATCGCTGGGCTCAGAAGGTCTGGCCTTCTACGACGCAAAACACAAGGAGCTCACTTAGAAATGCCAAGAGCTAAAGAAAACTGTTTGTGTTCTGTCCAGGTGGGGAACAGACTCGTCTGCCACTGCAGCCAAAGTAAATCCCAGTAGCTTGCCTTGCTTTGAAGCAGAGACACGACGAAAAAAAACATTGGTGAGGCTCCAGGTATCAGAGTGTTTGGCTGTGTAGAGAGTGAATGGAAGACTCCCTCTCATCCTTCTCTGGCCTTTCACAGCTGGGGAGGGGAGTGAGTTAGGGACAAGGGAGGTTCAGGAAGCATCTGGCCAGCCGAACAGCCCCAAAAAGGAAGTTTCAAATTCACCCGAAAGCCACAGAGAGTCTGTACTCTAAACTGGGCAGGGTCCATAACTCTAGAAGGTCAAACACTTGTTGGGGTGGAGATGTGTTGCGTGTGTGCAGGTTGAATGCCTTTCAGTTACGAGCAATGGAGCAATAAAAATTGTTCTGCTGTTAGTCAGGAAACATCCAGTACAATAACTGAATGTCATCAGAAGGCAGAATCTAGAGTTAAAGCATACAAATGTCACACAGTAAATTGTCCAGATATTAATCACACAGCAAAGGAAGCAGACATTTACCACAGAAACATATAGTCCAGTCTGTTGTGTACATTGGTATGTACTCTGAGAAATGAGCTGATTTCCGGCAGCAACTTATTTGTATTTGACAACTAATTGATTTGAAAATGCTCCTGTTTGAATCCATTAATCATCCTATCTGTGAAATGTCAAAAATAGTGACAATGTCCATCACCATTACTCAAATCCAAGGTGATGAAAGATCAAAGGTCGAACATGATCCTGGAGAAGCTGGATGCTTAGAACATCTGATGTTTTTGCATTAAAAATCTACATGTCTGGCAATTAATTTTTGGTCGATCACCTGAGTGATTGTTTCAGCTCTGTATCTATTCACTCTGAATTCAAATGACTGAATAACAGATACTGAAAGCAGCCTTTGTCCTAGCGCTTCAGCAAGCTATTATTTTAAGCTACAGTGCCTGTGATGTAAGGCTGTACTTTGCTAAGCTGGTAAGCTGGCTATTTTGTGTTCTCCGACCACAGAGAGCATTCTATTAAAGGTCACTGACACTTGCTAATTAAATGAGCTTGTCAGTTTAGGGGAGTAACAGAGGGACAAGTGTGAATCCTACATCGACCAAGGTAAAGCAAGGACTTTAATTATTTAAATGAACACTCTATTTATTATCGTTATATGATTTTCCCCGCTGTCAGCAGTGTGATGCTTGACTGGCTCCTTGTGAAGCCATTAATTTCTGGTCCAAGCTGCTGATACAGCAAAGTGACAAATGAGAAAAGATCCTCATCTCTAGGTGCTGTGTTTTCTCTCTTGTCAGGTCCTATCATTCCACTATGCTATTGTTCTTTGAGGTAAGTCAATATACAGATGCCAAGTACCCTCAGACACAACAGATGCTTTAAAGAGGGGATTCACCCTATTTCTGAATAGGTGTAGCTAAATTTACTTCATCCATTAATCCTTAATTGGCACATCACTACAACTGGAATCTCTATCTAAGCGGGTGCTGAAGAATTGCTCATTAATTTAATATTCAATAACAATAAAACAGGGAACTCATCCTTGCTTATTGGCTATACAAAATACTCATTTTACTGCATCCTTGCTTCAAAAATGTATGGATCGAAAATCCAGCCCCGACTGTGTTTCTGCAGTAGGTTAATGTATACCGCTTTACTATGGGAATGAATTAAAGGAAGTAGTTTGCCTTGAATATGTAAATACCTTGTCTTTCCTGTTTCACCAGCGTTCCTTAGCGAGACAAAGCCAGGAGGCCAACTCTAGCTTTAATGTGCTACCACTGACCCAGTTTCTAAAGTAAATGAATTGCAGAGTGAGAACGCCTTAAGTCAGAGTTGTGAGTTTACACACTTCAGAACAGTTGTCTTTAATCAGAGCCTACCAAGGAAACCATCAGGGATGCACTGGTCCTGCAGGCCTGCAGCATCAAAATGATGGAAGAAGTGATGAAACTCCATTTAGCTTGTTGCAGTATTCTATTTTTTCAAAAACACCAGAGAATTGTGTAATTCGACCTCTTTACAATCACAGAGACATTAAAACAATTACATCACTACAAGTGAATGAATATATGTTTGTTTGTTACCTACAATCATCAGGCATGACATTTACACAAACTATGACGCTAATTTGGCAGTGTGGAGTGCAGCTGTGACATCATGGTGGCGTGATAATGAATAGCAACAGTATGTTCATTAGAATGTAATACAAGTCCAAATTTTAAAAGACATATGTGATAAGGAAAAATTGGTCCACTAGCAATTTTCTAGATCATTCAGAATATTTCCAATCTAGCCATCTGCCACAATTAAGTGTATCTGTCATGCAATACAGACTTAAGATATTATAACTTAAAATATCCCCTTTTCTTGATGAGAAATAAAGTAAAAATGTAGAACATGTCAATTTCTGAAACATGTAATATGGCTAGATAAACTGTAAATCTTACATTCAGGAGCCAGGTGTAATGTAATTTCGCATGAATTACAAACAGGTGAATCTTGATTGATCTCGCATTAGTGATAAATTACACGACGTGACATTCCGGAACCATTCCTAAAGACGTTAAAAGACGTTAAAAAAAAAACTTCCAGACTAAATATCATGTCTTTCGAGGAACCTGGGAATTGGTCATTCTTATCAAACGACCCATTCTTTTCATTGTTTTGATTGAGCATTAGCATTAATGACTCGAATGCAGTTAGCTAGTGATGTTGCTCATCAATGTGCTCAAAGCGACCGTTGGCTAGTGAGTTAGCGGTTAATTTATTAGCATAATATTCAGGACAAACTCATTTAGACAACTAGCACTGAAGTGAACGACAACTTAGTTTAGAAACACATATTTAACACAGCTATAGAAATAAAATTGACC
>CAAKHC010002570.1:13562-27113 GCA_901007825.1 Macroramphosus scolopax
AGTCTAAAACAAATAATGACAACACACAATATGTAAACTTCACAGAAAAATTATACAAATATATTGAGGATGTGTTGCTGGTTGTATGACAGAAGGTTCAAAATCAATGCTATTTCCACTGTACATGAAGGAGATTGAAAACATACAGTAGCTGAGAGTAATTCCCAAGTCATAGTCCCAACAGTGTTCTTGTTCTTTGTTGAGGTAAGGTAATGTTGAGTTCATTAGAACTACACAAGTATGAAGCAAAGTGTAATACAATACTGACAATAGCATTGATAGACATTGGCTATCAACATACAGCTATTGTTGATTTCAAACATGTCACAAAATGAAGATTGCTTTCCTTTTGGATTTCTATATAACTATTAGTATCACTCATAGAAAGAAAGTTTGGTAACTATTTTTATTTATCTAAATACACAAGCAATTCGAATAGATTTGTGTTCTTTATTGTGTCTTGTCAGGATGTTATAAAAACTGGCAGTTCGGCTCCCTACAAAGAAATTGCTGGATTTATTGCTGTAATCAATAAAGCAGGTTTACATGGTAAAAAAAGAAAGGCAAATGTTTGCTTGATTCATCCACAGAGAAACAAACCAGGAGAAGGAAATATCTCATCCTTTCACTGCTGTCCATTTAAAGGGGAGTCTGCCTTTCTGATTTGTGCGTTTGTTTTTGTTTGTTTCTTTTTTATCAGACAATCTCACATCAAGTTCCCTTTATGTACCTTGTTGGACATCCTGGAATATTTCCAAGTGGACGGATCAGCAACATCTGTGCCACTTTTAAAAGTACTGTGTTGTCCTTGTATGTGTATGTATCATATTTCTCCTCACAACACCAGTACCTTACTATGTGAAGTGTAGAAGATTCTCTCCATCCATCCACTCTTCCATCCAAAAAGCTGTATATGATAACAGGCTAGTTTGATGAAAGGCTTGCAGTAATCCTACAGGGTTTGCAAAGGCATCTACTGGTGCCTGAGAGTCTCCCTGGAGGTACCATTGCTGCATATATTGTGTCCACCTCAACTTTTGCACACGAAACAGTGTTTCTCCCACTCAACTGCACCTGAGTTCTTGTTTGCTCTTGTGTCACATGGCCCTGCAGGATGAAAGCAGTCGAGGTGGTACAGACACTTGCTGTGTGGTAATGAAATGAATGGCTAAGTCCGGAGTGGAGTGATGCAATAAGATTGCTGACGGAACAGGAGGGAGACATTCATTTCACATGTCAGAGTGGAGTCAGTGCTGGTAAGCATCTCATGCCTGGATATGTGGGCCATGACTTTTCCTTATGTGTCGAGGCGGCGTTTTCTCTTGGCTTTGTGTGCATACAGGAAGTACATAGTGTGCCCCGTGGTGATGAATACTACAGAAATGATAACGAGGATTCCAAAGTGTTGTGGCTGTGGAGCAGAGATGACCATAATGAAGTGGAGCAGGTCCATCAGGTAATTCATAGAGCTCTGTACGCCATTGACCACACCTCTCTCGGATTCACAGATGTTCTCTTGCAAGAGCTGGGTCACCGTCAGGTCGAAGGACCAGAGACCTAAAACACAGATGGCATTGGGGTTTAAATATTTGTCCTGACTAATAATTAGCCAATAGATTAATAGCACAGTCTACAGGAAATTGTTCACACAAACATAAAAATTAGGTCCTGGAAATATCCCACTTAAAGAATAAGTAAACATCAATGAATTGAACTTGTAATAAATAGAACAAGTGAAAATTTGCTTGTTAAGATGTTAGAGATCCATTGTCTAAAAACAAGTCCCAATATCATATATGAATGGTAAATATTACTTGTGAATTGATTCCATCTTGTCCACTCAAATGTGCTTCACTTGTGAGTATTTGCAGTGTGAGCCTAGTTATTTGAACCTGTCATAATATTGCAGATCTCCACTTTAAACTATCACTAAACGGTTAATACGCAAAAAAACAAAACTTAAATGTAAATATGACCAATATATGACCAGTATGCTCTATGGTGTGAGTGAGAAATTCACAGTTGAAAAATGAAGGTGCTCTCTGGTGGACAACTGATGCAACAGCAATAATTTCAGGAGTTCCTCTAAAATTATAATTTCTTTACTGCATTGCAATTTAATGTTTCTCAATATTTCACAATGTAAATGCCACTATATCTGTAAAAGGCTGTGACGACATGTTAACAATATACCCATGCATTGCAATCATCAACCTGAGTTTTCAGTTTGTTGAAATAAGTCAGTTTTGTATGTCTGCCTACTCACCAATGCGTGCTGTGATTACACCCAAGAACAACAGGATAATGGAGATGTATGATTCAGGTGCTGTACCAGAGGGCACGTTGTCAAAAAGCACAGTGTTGTTGGTCCAATGGATGGAGGAGCGGTCGGGTAGAAGTGGCTGATTGTTGCTTCCTCTCAGAGGATAAGTGTGTTTTTGTCTTTGGCTTGCCACCCCTCCGAGCTCAGTGGAGGAGTTAGAGGTAATGTAGGGCATCAGCAAACTAAGATCCATAGGGCTGCCAGGGGCAAACACGGAGCACACACACAACAGCAAGCAACCCAGGTGGAGGCAGCTAGAGATGATGCCAGTGTTCACCAGGCCGTAAGTCTTCCTCAGTCTTGTGAACATAACAGTGCCCATCAGCCCCGTGATAGCTGATACACCCATCAGCAAACTAAGGAGGGAGCCACTAATGCCCTGAGTATAGGCATAGCCAGTGGTGATACAATCAAATCCCAGCACTGTGGTGTAGAGGAAAGCTAGGCCCATGCCTGCTAGGAAAACAGGCTGACGATAATACGCCATCCATCCGTCTTTACAGGTGCTCACCAGCCAGCGGAACCTTCTGAAGCACAGCGGTAGGTCAGTGATTTCTTTCAGGTGTAGGCTTGCATCACTGTTGCCTTCTGTCAGAGGTGGAGGTCGTGCAACAGTATCTTCCCCTGAGGAGAAGTAGAAAGAGAGTCAGTCATCTCTATGTATCACGTTTAAAGGCAGGATCTTCGGTTGGCGTACTGGTCTTTTTACTACAACTGTCACGTCATGGTTGAGTCTGCATTGCCTGTCAAATGCAGATCTTTCATACTGTAATTGGTCACCCATAAAAATGAATAAAATCTGGCTGATTGGTGCTGTACACAAACTAAAGACTTTACATTTACACCTCTCTCATCATTACATTTTAAAACTAAAAAAGGTTTAACATCAATGCACCTGTCCACTTCTATAAAGCCATCATAAAGAGAGTCCTTAAATTATTCCTGAAGTATGAATGGACTGATACTAAAGCAACAAACTGTTGTGACCTTCCACGTTTCATAACTGACACCTTCAGCTTTGCAGCTACACCAAGTGTACCTGTAGCATCACCTCTCTCGACAGCGCTACAGTAAAGTTGCTCTCTAAAGGAGTCACCATGCTGTACCATCAGGTTGCATGGCCATAATAAAGTAAAGATACAAAACAAAGTATCTTGTAGTTTTGTAAACTTACAGAACTGAATGTTCAATGATCATGAAAATCCTGTTACGCCGATCTTTCTTTAACAGCGTCCTCAATAACTGATCGGATTCCTGCCAGCATGCATAATCACCTATCATTAAAAGTGTCTGATGCATATTATCTCTCCATTGCCAACAAGAATACACAGCTCTAGAGTATATATTACTCTATAGGTGACCGAGCAATTTTAGGACATTTTATGCACATTTCCTGTGAATCTGCAGTTGGATAGATTTGAAACACCTGGTAGTCGTAGAGTAAAAAAAATCACTTAATCAGTTCATACCTTGTGACTCTATCCTCTCCATCTCTTCCAGATAAACCAGATCCTCCTCCGCCACTGGTGGTTTGACTGAAAGAGCAGGGACGATGCGGTAGACCCGTGACAAGAAGAAGAACTCCACTATGAGAGACACAAGGTTCCATCCCAGTATGAAGCCACAGCCAACTACATTTGAGGCCAGGGTCATGACCTGTCCCACTGCAAGCGGGGCCAGGATGTTAGTCACCTGATCGATCCGCCTCATGGTTGCATTCATCCCTTTTGTCAGGATCAGAGACACAGAGGTTAATGCACTTCCACTGGAGAGGAGGAGGTCCAGTCAGAACCAGGCCAAAACCCGATTGAACCCATGACATATGCGTTAACAGAGAGGGAATCCCCTTACCAGCTAGGTGACCTCGGTTGTAGCCGGTTATAACCACAATCCAGTCCCTCTGAATGGCAATGGTCAGCGCTGTGCTTGCAAGGTTTGCCACATCTGCCAGGATGATCACCACCGTATAACAAACCACCTTGTGTAAGTTTTGCGATGCAACATGTTACTATGACAGCACAGAGTAGCCACAAGCTCAGAGGCAGAAACAACAGGGATACAGAAGGGACAACACCAGCAGTAACTCTGTACACCAATCACGGTCAGGATTCTATTTGCGTAGCAACATGGTGTCAAAGAATGAAATTTAAGTAGTAGCCATATACATAGTATTTACTCACAGTAAGCCATCCATCCCAGATCTGTTCAATCCTTTGCTTATATAAGAAGACCAACATGAGCACAATGCTACATATGGTCACTGAGATGTTCTGAATGAAAAGAGATGCATGTGCAACTGAAACAGGGGACAAAAAGACATTTTCAGACTTTCAGAACATTGATATTTCATTATTTAAAAAAGCAGCTTGACAGATAAGAGTCAGTGGCTCTGAACCTTGTGCCGAGAGTCTTGCTGTTATTTCCATCTCGAAATCAAATGAGAAACTGATTTACACTTAAGACACCGGGGAAATGTAATTTACCACCTGGCGAGATAGGAAACCAGCAGACATCTCTGCCCGAGATTGACATCCACTGATTCATATCACCGTTTTGATATTCAGCACTCTATGCAAGAGTGTTCAAACAGGTTTAAAATTGTTGTGCATACCTTTATTCCTGGGATTGCGATCAACCCAGTCTCCAATCAAAGCTCCAAGCAGGAGCACTGACCCAGCCACTACCAATCCAAACACTGCAGTCAACAGCAGGTTACGGCCGTACAGCTCAATCAGGAACACGGAGATTGCAAAGTGCCACATGCGGTCACCCTGATTGAACATAAATGGTCATCATTATGTCTTTTCTGTGCCAAATGCTGTTTGGATGCTTTCACACAGTCTTCAGTATAATCTACCTTGAAGTTATTTAAGTTTCCATGTCTTATCTATTTCTCCAGGAATCAGTTTCTGCAGGAAATGATTCTTACCCACATTGATAACGCTCCACTGACATAGATGAGAAACTTGGGACCCTTGAGGTAGATAAGAGCTGAACCTTATGAGGAAATGCATGAAAATCGAATAATCACACATTATATATGCTGCAAACTCTTTGCTCAAATTGTGTTGGAATTCAAAGTTGAGTTCACCTGGTATACTCCTAGCTTTTTTGGCTCTCGCATTCCTGATGTCATCAGACTCAAACTCGACCACAACCCCACCACACTGGGAGGATTCTGCTCGCTGGGACATTGCCTAGGTAAGATTGCAGATTAAAGAATCTTGAAGTTGGTGCACTGTTGTAGATAGCAGAGCATTTTATTACTGTATTATAGTGAGGTATTTCCTACAATGGCCAATCTGTGATGGACGACTACAGTAATGTTCCTTATTTCATCACTAACATTTTAGAAATTCAAACAACACAAACGAGCGACGTGTGGCAGTTAATAATTAAATATACAAGTGTTTTTCTAGCATGCAAAACAAGTTTGAAAAACATGCCCTGGCTCTAAACTGAACATACTACCGTCAACTCTTCAGCTTGCCTGCAGTAATATTATTTTGAAGTATTGACATTTTGTTTCTTTCACACCAGTCAATCACAATTGTGTTTTTTAATAAACAATAAACATAAATAATAGCTGTATTAGTAAGTCAGATTGTGAAGAAGAAAACAAAAGTATTACATGCATCTGATAAGATTTCTTAAGTCATCCAGACAGGGCAATAGTAAAAATAGCATTAGCCTTGCATTGCTCTGTAAATGCAGCCGTAAAAACTGACAATAATCAAAGTCAACGGTCAGTCACCTTTGTTCTTGTGTTACACTCGATCCTTGCTGCTCTTCCTTGATGATGTATCTTGTGCCATGTATCCTACATTGGGATGCTAGTCTTTCCTGAGAGCTGGAATTCAAGCTGTAGTAGTTTGAAAGGCTTAATAACATCACAGTGCTCAAGTGCACCATTGTATGAAAGTGCCAGAAAAGCAGAACAGGCAGAGGGACAACAAAGGCAGCCAGCATTTTCCAAAGCACGTGACCCAGGGAGGACAATATCACTGTCCACCCACACCACAAAAAGGACAACTGGGTAACTCAAAATGACTCAAAATACGCACATGCGCATGGTCAATGAACACATGCATGCACCCTTACACACACAAGCACAGTCCTGCTACTCTCATACACCCACATGCATTGTTGACATGCAAAGATCTTACATAAAGGATATATCATGCAACACCCCGTCACATTTAACACCTGCAGGTAACAACGGCTAGAAAACATCCCAACATTACATCACTTGAAAGGAGTTCAATAGAAAGATATCAATTTGATTTACATACTTATGCATAATGTTATTGACAGTGACAAATCATTCAAATACTCATTGATACAATGACCACAAGAATTACAATATCACCTCGATATTCCATAGATATACTGTGCTGATGATCTCCAAGAATGTTATGATGAGCAGACACATGGATCCCAGCTTGCTGCTCAATATCTCCAACCATAAGTTTCTAAAAGAGGTGAGAATCATTAACCCTACGAGCCAAAAGGAAATTTCGAAAATTAAGATTTATTTTTTACTGTGATATCTAACATGCTGATTAATCCAACTTGAAATGTTTTGACATGCTGCATATACAGGTGCTGTCGGTGCCCTGTCAAATACCACAGCAGTCATCATATTGTTCCATTTACCTGTGAATGTCTCCATAGGGATCCAGGGGCGGAAGCATGTGCAGATCCAGCAAAGGCGTTTTGCTGGATCTGCACATGAATACATTTCCACACGTGCAGGGCAGGTCCAAGCTGAAGAGCATGGCACAGAACCTCTCTTCGAAACCATTTCAATAGTAACATATACAGTGTGTATACAATTATACAGAGTCCAGGGAAGTGTATAGTTTGCAGGGTTCAACCTCAGAGGGATTATTGTACTGAGGTACTTTAACACAATTTTCTTCCACAGGTTGAATAGATCTCTAAACGTCAGAATGTTCCTAAAATCAGCCAGCGAGTCAGTTACTACTCACTAATAGTAATACAAACATTGCTTTTATCAATTCTGAACTGAACGGAACTGATTCATTATTTAAGTAATTTTTAAGGAAAGATGCAAGATATCTATATAAATGTTAGATGCAACATTTTCTTCCCTTTTGCATATATTTCCATTTGCAGTTAAACTGGTTTACAGAGTAAAACTTCTATTTGAACGGGTTGTTTCTTTTGACTGATTCCTAGTTTATATAAATAGTTCAGTCACTCCATCACACTGACTTGGGGTCATAAAATGTTTTAATGAAAAAGTCGAAGATACATTCCAGGATGCAGTTTCTGCAGTTGTATTTTTTTTTATTTGCTTTAAATCAAACAGTCAGGGCACCTCTCACACTGTGATTTATGCATATATAAAATGTTTACTTATTTCCCTTCTGTTTTATTGCACTTAATACTGTTTTCATGAATGAAAACATGTTCAGAAATGTTTTACTTCTGAGGAATATATCTGGAAAAAGGAACACGTCCCCTAAAAGACAAAGAGAGAAAGATCTGAGTTGTATCATCCAACCACACCTTAGAATCTCTTGTGTTTTCCACTGTGAAGAACACATCAGTAACATATTGATTTTAGTCATTAAGTCTTAAAAATGCACCATCAATAAACTAATATAAAGCTTACATTTGGAGCCCAGGAAGATAGTTCACACAAGATATGGAAAGGTTGTTGTGACATGAAAAGAGTTGTTTGATATCCACCACAAATGAATGCAAACACTCAACACACATACAACCCAGTTTATTAGCATCGTGCAGGTTGTTTGACAAAGGTTGTTGAGAGCCAGGAGGTCTGAGAGATGTTCAATAGTCTGCTCAGCTGGGTGTCTTTCAAAGTTCCTTTGTTCTGTTACCATCTCTGATTGCAGCTCAGCATGGAAAACACAAACAGAGAATTTTCTAAGAAAAGAACCCCTTTATATATTTAACTGTGACTGGTGCAGCCTAGTTTTAGCTTCAGTTACTGTTTGGAATTCCTCTTTGCACAAAAAGACTTTTCCTCCCATCACTCAGACTGGAAGTGCATCTTTAAGGGGGTCTGTTAATGGTCCCAATGACCAGGAGGAATCACTTCAGGAATCACTTCAGCACGCAAGAACTGTTTCAATGCAAAAAAATGGGAACTTGACAACTTATCTGAAAGTGACTTGAAAAGTACGAATCTATCCTTTAATGTAAAATCAACCAGAGGCTGTAATACATGAGGAAAATATATTGAACATGTGTAATAGTGTTATTGGTGTGTCCTGCTGTGGCTGATAGATTCTAACTCCAAGAATACACTTTTGCTAAAGAGGAACAAGGAAGCAAGCAGATGCAATATAATCCCGACACAACGCGACTGCATGGAGTCACTGGTCTCCATGTTTGTGTTACATTCAGTGTTTCAAGATACCAAAAATAGTTCATTGCTGAGCTCTTCTCACATTCACTTATATCGCCGACATCAAAGAAATTATTCATGTCTTCATTAATGAATGAGACCCTTTGTCTTTCACTTCAGATATTATTCAGCATTTATTGTTAATTTATATTATTATGACGAATAAAATTACCAGGGTGATTTAATGGGCAGTCTCTCTCCAGGGAAGTGGACTTTGAAAGGAGTCCAAGAGGATTGAAGCCCGGCTCCTGTGATAGAATAGACCAACCATGAAGGATAAGATATCAAGGGAACCACAGCTGCGTACACACATTGACAAAAACCATCGGAAATGATTGTCTGGTGTCAATGGAAATAATCAATGTTAAAATCCGATAATTACTTTCAAACATTGAACGTGTCTTTTTCACTTAGCAACCCATGTAACCACTAAGAATGGCATTGCATCAGTTAAAGAGCAGTTTTTGGACATTTTGTTACATTAATTAACATTAACATTTGTTCCATTTTTAAATGAAACAGCACTGAACTATCCAAGAAGGAACTGTCAGGTTGAACTATGAGAAATATGATGAGCATTTTAACTGGGCAAGTGCAGTTTATGTTTATTACATCTGATATTAACACAAGAGTTCCGTACATGTGATAGACAATTATAAATATGAATCAAGTCCAGTCATAAACATGAAAAATATATTTTTTTCACAAGTGTCAATGGCTGCTTTTTGTGTATTAGTGTCATCAAGCTGATATTAGTCAGACACTCCTGGAGAGGAAAGTTTTGATTGTATGGAAATTATTGTCACTTTTTGTATTAATATCACATTAATAATTCTAAGCTAAAATTTGAATTCATGCTCAGGATATGTAATAACCCAAATGTAAACTCTACTTTCATGCATGTGTGTGTTCACTGCGTTAGTACTCAGCACTGTTAACACGTCACAATAGTGACCCCAGCTGGGCAGCCAGGTGAATTAACATTAGATGGCTGCATGTTATGTTGCCTCTGGGTCAAAATGTAGTAATGTTAAGATGTTTTAATACCTTTAATTCTTCAGATTAAAACAGATTTTGAAGAATACTTAGTATGAGATGCTAAAGTTTATAATTGGACACACAAAATAAAACTCTCCCCCACAATATACGCTGTACCTTCCCAATGGTCTGAATACCATGAATAATGCAGCTATAGAGTGCAGACAATGAACAAATATGCCATGACAATGTCCACCACTGCAGCCAACTGTTCGCCTTAATCCTTTAGATTTGGTTTAGGGTCTCCGTGTGCTGGAAATAATCCACAGGGGAGCTCCTTTCACACTCGGAGACAAGGCCTGACAGAGTTTAACAGCAGTATGTGTAAGTTGGACAAAATGGGAAGTTTATTTTTCCATTGTGCAGAGGTACAATACAGTAAGGGTCAACTGCCTGTTACACTTGCATGCATAAGTGAGGGTTGTAATTCAGTTTTTAATTTGGAGAAAATATTATGCAAACTCTCTAAAAAAAGACAGTGATCCATTACTAAACTAGCCATTCCATTCTGTTAACTTTATTGACCCCTCACAAGACAGTTGTTTTCTTATCCTCAAGCAGTGTCATCGAAACATCTCAATATACTGCTCAAAGCATTAATTACCTCCTCCATGAATCTGACACAAATAGGGAGAGCACCCAACATTACCGAGTCCCACACAAAACCCCACACAGGTCAGCTTGTCCGGCTACTCATGGGACATTATCCTGTCTTCCAGGCTTGGATTGGGTAATTGTGGTGTCATGATCCATAAAACACTATAGTACTGTGTTGATACAATAGCACACTGTACAGTGATGGAATGTAAATTGTGGCTCACACTGTGAGATCCTGAACCTTTCCAAAAGATCAACTAAGCTGTGGTGTCAGAGAGCATCAGCTGCAGGTATGCAGGCTTTGAAGCCCGAGCTGAGCAGGAGCACACATGTCAGTTAACTGGTGTCTTACCCCACGGGGAAGGGTCAATGCACAGGAGTCACTGTTCTGCTGACCTTTGCTGCAGAAATTTTATAGGATTTATTGGACAGTAAGGCCTTAAAGGGGCTGATTAAACCAAATGATTTCCTCATGCAAATGATACTGCATAAGACTAACTCCCTACTGCTTGGTTCAGACTAATATCTGCTGCAGCAGTCTGTATCGAAAGTAAGTAAGTACTGAATGTTAGAATCACATGTGTAGTCACATTCACTGTCATAGGCTCTTTAGATGATTAAAATTGCCCAAATCACACAGTTTTTTATTCTGGCAAAGTTATGTGCTATCTATCTATCTATCTATCTATCTATCTATCTATCTATCTATCTATCTATCTATCTATCTATCTATCTATCTATCTATCTATCTATCTATCTATCTATCTATGTGGATTGAGTAATGCTCCTTGTCGCCGCTGGAGGGCGCCATCGCGCCTGTAACATGAGCTCCCCCGGCCGGCCGGCCGCGGTCTGACTGCAGTGTCCCCCCCTGGACAGGGTTTGTGCTTCCCATCGCTCTGAGCGACCAGGCGCAAAGTGTACCGGTCCCCGTCGACAGTGTACCTCAGCAATGCCCCTGGACACTGCAGCCCGGCTCTGAGTGCCTGCACCACCCATCGAAGCACCCTGGATCTTTACTTTTGGACTGCTGTGTACACTGTATTGAGTCCTCTGCGCTGCTTGGAGAGAATGGGGAAGGTCCAAGGATAACAGAGGGTGCAGGATTGTGCTACTGCAGAGGACCTGCCGGTAGTTCGCTGCCGGAGGGGCTGCGCGTCTGTCAGAGGAGTTGCTGTCGCATCCACTATTTTCGCTCATCTCAACTCGCCTTGCATGGATACATCATGGCTACGTTTGTATGCAGGGTGCAGTTCTTAGATGACACTGATCCTTTTAACAGCACTAATTTCCCCGAGCCCACCAGACCTCCTGTGTACACCTTCAGGGAAGATATTCCTCTGATAAATCAGATTGCTGGAGTCCACAGGCTGCTAAAAGCCCCGCAGAAGGTGAGCAAAAAACTTTTTAACCCATGCAATGTTCACATGTCCAGTGTTTTTTTTGCAAAGCCTGGTGAGTAACTGACACGTACAGATTAATAATTAGCTACTGGGGTTACTACCAACAAATAAAAACGAATGGACCAATGAGCACGAGGCTTGAAGCAGTTTGCTGATGGAGCATTCAAACACTTATTGTATGCACAGTGTCACAATGATGGACCAACTGGATGACAATACTATGTGGTAGCTGGAGGTGATCTTGCAGTGCAGTAGACACCCAGTGAAACAGAGGAGGCAAGCGTCTGGTAATGTTTATTTCAACCACAACATTAATCCCTTGCCAGTTTACCCTGATTTATCATACTAACAAGTCCAGGCGAGCTAGCTCAGAGATCCTGGGTATGGAACTGAGCAGCCTTGGATGCTACCAAAGCACTGACACATCTCTTCTAGATAATATTTGAGATGCCATGAATAGGCAGACGAGAAGTCTATGTAAACCACTTCTGTCCAGTCGGTAGGTTGATGAGGGATGTAGAGCACGATTCCCCAACAAGATTGGGCCAGATTTGCTTTCCCAAAACATCTAATGAAGATCTACTGATTCTGAATTCTTCCAAATTGTCTACATATATCATGAGTCTGCCACTCCGCGTTGTCATATTTGTCCATCTGCATCACATAAGCTTTTATTCCTTCTAAAATATCTGGGGAGATGACTCAGCACACTTTATTTGGTTACAAAAAATTGGCCTTCCTCAAGATGAACTGAACTTCATTGCCAGTTTTAAACAACTCAAAATCGGAATGTTCCTTTTTTGATATGGTAATTGCCCAGTTTAAGTTTCACCATAGAACGTCAGTGGCAAATAATGCAAACACATAAACCATTTTCATGGTTTCTGCCTTTTAGCGGCCTCTGAGGGCTTTGAGACATGGAGTCTGTTATTGCTTTCTGATTAGACCATTGTCATCTAAAAATGTCAAAGGGGGCCTCCACATCTGAGGTTGAGTCTTTATTGGGCATTCATCTTAGTCTGCTTGAGGGGTTGCATAAATACAGAGTTCACTCGGGTCCATCGTCATTCCGTCAGATCAGCGGTGCTGCAGTTAGTGTGAGTAGAGGTGGTAAGATAAGTCACGGAAGCCTCAGGATGCTGTGGATCACCACAAGCTTGGCTCTCTCATTCTGCAGCCCACTCAGTCTGCCCAGCAGGACGGGATGGGAACACTTTCCACTGTTTGAGTGAGGAGAGGGAAGCAGGCGGAATTAAAAACACAAACAAGGAGCTGATGTACTTTGCAACTGCGAGGGTTCTCTTTTTAGCAGTAGGCCAGCTGGACCACAACCTAGACAGACAGGGAGTACCAGTGGTAGGATGGTTGGTGAGCTTCGGTCACATGGGCATCTGCGGTGAGCAATTACTGGAGCAGAGCAGCCGCTGAGCTTTTCATGACGAGGACACTCAGGTGGATGACAGGACTGTCACCACATTCAGCCAACAAATTCACACCCTCGAGAATTTGTAGACGTGACTTTGGTCTAACCCCGCAAATAACTCTGACAACAAACCTGTTGTCTTTGAGAGCCGTCTGTAGGGATGTGCAGGTCAGCTTGATATAAATAGCTCACTGCTAACACATGGTGCCGAGGGAGTCAAAACAGCTTGCATATGCTGTCTCCTGTCACTTTCAGTCTGCAGTCTCAAGAGGGGAGATGTGTGTGTGTGTGTGCATGTTGTGTGTGTGTGTGTGAGTGTGGGGGGGGATTTTGGGGGGGAACACACACAGAGAGAGGGAGAGGTGAT
>CAAKHC010002570.1:39796-53873 GCA_901007825.1 Macroramphosus scolopax
CTGTAAGTGGACAAAACAATTGGCTTATAGGAGCTCTCTCTCTCTCTCTCAAAAACACACACACACACACACACACACACACACACACAATGTGTGTATCAGAGGCTGCCTGGGCTTTTACTAACCAGTATGAAGTCAGCCAGATTGTAATAGATGCTCCTGTTGTTGGGCTACTTTCCTACATCAAAACTGATTCATTTATTATATGCATATGTAATAGGGCTGTTAAATTGGCCATAGATTATGTTTCATTCACAACACACAGACACACACACACTCACAATTTGCCGCAGATTAGCCTGCTTTGTTAGCAAGATGCACAACGTCCAGTTTACGCGGCAGTAATACAACATGGAGAAGCACACAAAGTGCCGCCTCCACAGGCATCAAGAACAAAAAAAAAAACACAAAGTCTGTGGAAGCTATTAGGCTGTAAATTCTGGTATCTGGTTGTTTTTGTGTCTGAAGTCGAGCGAAGTCAACGGACGAGGCAGAGATATTTTTATATTTCAATGATGTCTCTATTTGATACTGCACAGTTGTCTCTGGTGATCTGTCCTGGCTTCTGATGCATGACGTGTAATGTGAAGGTTTGGAAACTCCACTGTTTTGTGGATCGCTTTGTCATGACGGCTCAGGAAACCACTGGTGAGACACACAAGAAAGGAGGGAGACGATCTCTGCTTGAACCGGCTCTTCGATGCTCCTCATGGCGTTGTTACGAAATGAACACTGTTATACTATTTTAGCAGGGGAGACATTGTTCTACTCCCGTTGTAAATCCAATTCCCTGGAGTCACTCAGGACTTTACATAGAACACAGCTCCACTTGTTGCTCCACTTGTGAATATTTCCCTGATTGTATTTACTACTCTGAACTGGCTTTGCCTTATTCTCTCCTCCTGCTGTTGCTTAGCTTAGCTGATTGGAGCCCGGGGAGAAGCAGACAGACTAGCTGCTCTTCTCTAAGTGGATGATGACCCTCTTTCTCTTTAAGTTGACAGCCACCTGTTGCTCTTCCCAAGTCTCCCTCACTGACTTGCCTGTGTGGATCCCTGATTTATGTCTTGGAGGCGAGGTGGTCACTGTTACTGTAACTTGTTCAGACATTTGAGCCTAATTGTATGTGACTACAGGGCTTGCCCCGCGGCCCCACGAGCGCTGAATTACTAGGTGATTTTCCTGCCCCACACAGGAGATAATTCGTTAGTCTTCTGAAGACAAATGGCGCGGTCGGCCTCGGGCTGCACTGCACCTTCTCTATAGAGAGAAATTGACCAAAACGTCCCCAAAGAGGAGCTCGTATTTGCCAGTGCTGTTGTTGCAAGCTGTACTGTCTTATAATAATGGGATTTATAATGCAGTGAAATAGCTCTGCTCTGGTCCTTTGGAGAATATCAGGTCCTTGTAGCTTTAACATTGAGATCTTTAGAGAATTTAGTGTTGGAATGTGCATGTCTTGTGTCAATTAAAGTCAGACTAAAACACTCCCTCAGTGATTGAGGGCTAAATATGATGTAGGACACCCAAGTTGATTAGATTGTATAGAACTCTGGTCTCTGGTTTTCTACAGATGTGCACATCATCAAGCTGGCACTGTGTTTGTGTCTGTGTGTACATGTCTTAAACCGCGGCACAACGTAATCCAGGCGTCTTCATCAACGCCCATATGCACACAGCTCCACATGGACCCGGCGGAAACGGATGCAAGAACATCAGTAACGGAAGGGAAGTTAATAGCTTATTAAACTGCCTTTTACTGATCCACTCACAGGGATTGTTGCATCATCCAGTGATGTTTGTGTTCATCAACCACAGCACAGTTTTATCTTTGACCGTGTATGAGTCTAGCCTCATTAGCTTGACCTGGTTTAAGACCTTTAGTACACATAAAGAGTTAATGACTTGCACTAATATGTGTCCAGGGAGGCTGTCAAAGGGTCTTTCTAGAGCTCAAAGGAAGAAATCAATATTTCCAGATGATATATGAGATTAATATAAATGCAATATGAAATCGACCTGAGGGAGAAGTGAGCCACTTCATTGTAGCAGTGTAATACTACTTTATATTGCCTAATGCATGTTTTACAGTATTATTTTAGTTGGACTTTAGTCTCTTTAATGATGACGATTATTAATTACATTTTTGAGACAAGATAACCATCAGTAGTTTTGGTTTCATGTGTGTTTATGCTTGTTTGTCCAACACAAAATCCTGATGTAGAGAATAAAGTGAACTTGTGACGTGTTGGTGTTGGCCACAGCCTGTTGTAATCACCGGGCTGTTATTGTTGGTGGACTGGATGTGGGAGCGAGGCCCTGATGAAAGCACTTACTGCTGCCATGTGATGTGAGTTTGATGACGGGGTGAGCGGCAGAGAGAGCCGACAGTGTGAGCAGCAGACTGCTGGATTATGCAGAACACTAGACGTACGTTTAATTATTAACTATCCTCTCCAGGAGAACTTCCCTCCAGCCTTTATCGTTGCTAGGTTACAACCAACATCTTCTTTAGCACTTTCTTATACTTTTCTTTTTTTATTCTTACTGATTATTAATACGAGTGTCACAAGACCCTCAAACGACATCACGACAGCATGTCAACATCCCTCCATGTTCTTCATTTCATACATTGATCAGGAACTTCTCGTCCATTATTAATAGTTTTTCCGGGGACAATGCTGAACTTCGCAGGACTTGTATAGAAAGAAGACGCTGTCTTGGTTAATCTGTCGATGCTAATCCAAAAAACAAGTCTGTGACTTTTTACTCCCGCTTGTGAAAATAAGACATGTCGAAGTGGACTTGTGTTGGTGTTCCCCTTTAAGAGCAGGTTCATCTGTCACCACATGGATCCGGGCTGAGGAGTGACAGCTGTAATCAGAGGCGGCACATTCTTACTGGATTATCTGCCTTGTCTTTTACAACCTCTTATAATCTGGGTTTAGCCATGATTCATTGTGGCTGCTGTTGACCTTTGCTTCTCGTTGAGGCTGTAATTTGGTCAAATTGGTATTTTTTTGATCCGGAGGTTTGACAAGTGGAAACTGTTTGACAATGACATTGGAAACGGAAGAGAACGACTGCAAACTGCGTCGGGAGAGGAGTTCCTTGCAGCTGACAACACAGTTGCATGGAAATATAGAAAAATGTGGGATTCTTTATTCTCTTCAGTGTTTGATTTATACATGATTTATCTCTATGTGTGTGTGTGTGTGTGTCCGTCTGTGTGTGTGTGATGACAGCACGTCGACTTAAGGAGATAAGATCAGCTGCGGGTGATCCCGGTGCTCCCCACCTCGGTGCCTGTCTTCTCCACACACTGTGCCACACCTAAGCCACCTGCACTTTTTGTGCACACACAATCACCTTTTGAAAATCCTCCTCAAGGTGTCAAATACAGATTATCAGTCCAGAAACAGCAGTCGGAGTCCCAACGAGCACTCGCGTCAGATGTCTCCTCATGTTCGTATGTTAAAGGGAGTAGAAAGTTAAAAATGGCCTCGACTCTCATCTCTTAGACTTCCCTGAAAGAGACCCCAAAATGGGCTTACAGTCGCCCTGGGAGGCCAAACTAAACAACCTGATGCCAAAGAGAAGAAATTTGAGTTAGCAACACCTCCATAAGAGGAGAGAGTGACGTTAGTATTGTTCATCAGACCAGCAGGGTGATCAATGTCCTTTCTTATACTTTCTGTTTGGACTTGAGCCCGACTGCCTGATGATGTCAGGGAACTACATAGAAAGATTAGTGCTTCATCCTTGGGCAGCAGCACAGGACACCGTCTCCCCTCCTGTCCCAGTGCCCCCCAGTGCAACAAAAACACATTAATTTCTGGACAAAAAGTGCAGATTTGTCTGCACTACAAACATTGATTCGTACGAGCACATGTTCTCATGAACACTCATGCAAAGGCATGCACATAATAAGAACCCATCTGGTTCCAGTTGTGAGCCCCCTCAGCGCTGTTCCTAACCCCTCCAAAAAGAAGAGAGCTGTCTACATTTTCGTCCAAGGTTTTTCTTTTTTACCTTCTTCTGTTTATACGACAGAGAGACGGGTGAACATGCAGCCCGACACGGCGACTGGGCACTAACTCCTTTAGTCTGACTTTACTTTATCAGTTAGGTCATTCTCTCCTTTCTATTCGACTCCACTCACTTCTGACAACTAGTCAAACTGTCAGGTATAACTCACATTTTGCTGCCTGCTCATCACATGATATAGTTTTTCAAAGTGGCTACGACCGAATGTCACCGCTCTGGGTGTTGACCGCTGCTGTGAGGGTCCCTGTTGAACTGGACAGGTGTGGAACCTCAGTGTGTGATGGTTTACATGGCAGGTTCGAGGTGCCTCTGCACAGGCAGTGCTCACCTCTCTCTATATCATTAGTGGAGGGAGGATGAGGAAGAGAATATTTGTCTTTGCTTTTTACCTCGAATGCCAAGAAGGTTATGTGTTGCTGGCATTAGTTGTCTGTAAGAGAATTGATGTATCACGGGCAAGAAAAAACCCATCAAACTCTGAGGCAGATCCGTTTAGCAGAAAACATGATTATTCTAAATCCCCGAGTCAGCAGGATTTCACAAAAATTAGCTCATCCTGATTGGAGGTTTACTTGAGAAGCTGTCATGCACTCGTTGCCTTGGCGATGGTCTGCGCTCTCACAATGAATGATGTGATATATTTAACATATTACAGACTTATACCATCCGTCTCAGAACAGATTTACAAGCAGGCAGACTGTACTTGAGGTCTGAACTTTGGAGGGTGATGCTATACGATCAGGAAGAATTTGAGCACCAGTATCTACTAGAAAAAACTCTGACCTTCACCCCTCTGGCCTTCAGCCAGAACCTAGTGTGCCATGGAATTCCCTCTCACATCCTCCCTCACATGTCATGCTGTCTCCTTTTTCTTCCCTTCAGCTTTGATGTCAGTGTCTCTGTAAGGAAACGTCTCATTCGCTCTCTCGCGTCTATCGAGAGAATATGAGAAACGCTTCAGGGAACCAGACGCGTCATATTTCCTCTGTTTGTCGTTACACTACTGTCACTCATCCAGTGCTGTGTGAAACCGGGTTGTTATTGCTCCCTTCACCTCGGATCAAGTCGTGTTGCCACAGCTGGCCGGCTCTGAATCATTAACCGTTACTTTTCTGCTTTGAAGGTGGATTTATTGGATTTCTTGACACCTTCATGTGCTGAGATTGATTTAAGTCTTCAGGTTGACATGAAGATTGTCAGGACCTGCTCGGGCCTGAGGGAGGTGACGATGTATTATTTGCACATCTTGTCACAAATCCAAACTGGACATTTTTAAAACCTCAGAAGTTCACATTTGAATATCAAATATCACCTGTGAGACTGATGATGAGACCTTCGACACTGTTGCTGTGTGGACAGACTGGTACGATGGAGGTTAATTATTTGAGTGTCTTGAAGGAGCTGTCCTGCCTTTGATTGAAATGTTGTCATTCTGTGTTGATCTGTTAATGCCACATGCATCACTGGTGTGTCCGTCCTGGGACAGGGATCCTACTCTGTGGCTGTTCCTGAGGTTTCTTCCACTTTTTCCACTCTTAAAAGGTTTTTTTTTGGGGGGGATTAAAAGGGATTTTACTCTGACGGAGGGTCTAGAGACGGAGGGTGTGACACGCTCTGCAGCTGGTAAAAACCCATTGATGCATTTGTAATTTGTGATTTTTCGGGCTATGTAAATAAAATTGACTGAGACTGCCTCCGGTGCGGCTTAACGACGGATCATTCTTTCACCCCGGCTCTGTTTCCATGTATTTTATAACGCAGGACGACATGCAACAATGACGCAGTATTCCCAACTTGAAAGGGCTGTTAAAAGTGTTTTTTGACCTCCCAGCTTCTCGGGCCTTGGACATGTAGTGTGAAAGTAAATTATGTTTTTTTATTCTCTAGAGAAATAGAGGAACATCTCCTCTCATCATTCTCTTCTCTTCTTATCACGTACAGTGAACAGTAGCCGGTTCAGACGGACGAAAACGTCCTTTTGTTTTCCTTCCTCTCACTATGACTTCTCGCTGTGCTGCAGCACGGGAAAGCTTGTGGCTTCCCATGGTTCACATTTTCCTAGTGATTACCGCGGACCAGCAGAGACTTCATGCATATTCATCATGAGCCATCGGGGAACTGTAGAAGTCATACAGCATGTCGTGTTGATGCACTGATGACTTCAGCGCCAATCACTCACGTTCTCGTTAACAACAACGGCCATTCAGAAAGGACACATGATCTACAGCTGCAGTATTTTATGTGAGTCACTGGATATTACAGCCAGTCCTGCAGGTATTTGTGCGACTTTATCAGCTCCAAACATGTTGGAGGTCATGGAAAAACTATAGTTGTTATTTTTAGAGCTGATGTAAGCTCGAGTGCACGCCAGAGGCGGGATAAATAATATTTATGTTGTAGAGCCTATAATGAAACATAATATCCTTTTCACTGTTAACCACACGACTCTGAGCCGTTATTGTCTCTATTTTCAGTTCAGATGCAGCATCCAGAGAACGAATCAATTAAAATGAAACCGAAACAAGCTGAGAGTTCTACAAAAGAAGATACTTTATAGAGCATTGCAGTTTAACTATTCACATCAAACTTGAAGTAAATTTGAATGAAAAGAGCGACTACAGTGTTTCACTTGGCCTCCTATTAGGGAACTGAAACACTCCATCTCCTTACCTGCAGTCCAGCCTTCATTGGATGATTGCAGACCGAAGCTCCAATAAAGGGCTCAAGCACCGGGCCGATCTCCACTTGTTGCCCACCCATGGCTCTGAAGAGCAGCACTCAGAGTGGCCTTAGCCGGGGAAGATTGGAGAACCTTTGTTACGTGCTGCAAAGCAAAATGAAAAGAGCCGTAGTTCGGGGAAACAGAGAGGAGGCCCGATGCTTTGTGTGAACGTCAGCCAAGAGTCCGTTTAGTGGGTTGAGACATGTTGGGCGGTGGGGACGGCTCCATCCCAGGACTCAGGGTGTCTGTAATGTATGCCACTCACATTAGTGAAGTGTCTTACATTGTATATCCTGCATCAAATGAGCTGAGCTGGAACTGAAGTAACGTGTAGTTCGAGCAATAAATGTTGGATCTTAAATTCTGCAGTAATTTGATTTGAGCAAACAGCTGACCCGATCATCCTCCTCCGCTGCACACTAAGCAAAAGCAGAAACACTGTCTGCCTTTGCTAAGTCTGGGTTCTAAAGAGGACTGAAAGTGTTTGGTACGTAAGTGATTCCTGCAGTTATTAGGGAAGCGAGCCATTTTTCTACATCATTGTTGTGGTTGAAGTCCCATCTCTGAGTGAGTGCGTCAGACGGTCTCTGTGCTGTATGGTTGCATCCTCTGTGGTCACTTAAGGATCATTGAACACACAAAGCGCTAAAATGTTTTGCCTAGACCTCTTGTTTATATGATGAAAGCTTGTATATAAGCCTTTAATCTCTGTGTTTGGAAATGTGAAAAATGTTTGAATCCCAGCGTCTGGACCTCAGAACTGAAAGATATCAGTGTCTTCGCTCTCCGCTCGCTCTCTGCTTGTTCTGCGGTGAATGCCTTTTGTGTCCGCGAGGTCCGACACAAAGCTAAGAGAGGAGAGTCCATATAGGGTTTCAATAAGAATTTGCTTAGCACACCCAGATACAAAATACAGGGTGTGAACACAATATATAAACGGGTGTTAAGCTGGAAGGGCAGATTGAGAGCGCCAAGTCTAATATAACATACAGCTTATATCAGTATTAAACATGGGAATATTAACAAATGATGGTGGATTTGTAATGCTGGGCTGCGTTAATAACATACAGATGTACAGACGAAGGAATCAAAATCAATAATCTTAACACACAGTCGTAACTAAGTCACTTTTTTAGGAAGTAGTTGTTTCCTAAATCCAAACTACCCAAACAGGATGTGACTATGTCGTGTGTTCATATAAACCATGTTTGAGACGGTGCCCCCCCCACCCCCCCCTTAGTTTACTTACCCAGGCTCGCTAAGTCCCTTGAAGCCTACGCCATCAGGATTATGTTATTTGATCCCATAGATACTCAACGATTGAGCCAAGGTAGCCAAATATTGCTGCTGTAATAACTCCAGACTACAGCGATGGCATACAATGATCCGTCCTCCGGCATTTATTAGTTTCTAGACTCTGGGAAAAACAGTCAAATTCCCCGAAAGTTTCCACATCTATGATCTACATTTTTCATATATCATATACATGTAGGCAAATCTACATTATGTCCTGTTGATAACTAATGTAACTTCAGTTCCCTGAGCCAACTGTTTGGAGCTCCTCTGAGGACGCCTGTGTCCAACTGTGAAAACCTCTGCATGGACTGTAGATGAAGAGCAGGCATCACAGCTCCCCGATGATGAAGGCAACATTATCCATTCATCCAAAGTGATGATTATTAAATGCTTTGAGGTGTGATGTCATGATTGACAGCTCCTCTGAGTGAGGTACATCTCTTACCTGGGGCCACAATGGTTTCAGGGTAACTATTGTCTGCTAAATACAACAAGGTATACTATAATAATTAGTATGTACTGTAATTAGTCTGTGGTATGGAGCTAAGACAGTAGAATGAAGTATTCCCGAGTGGTATTCACCACTGTCGAACTATTTTAGGTAATGATCGCAAGCAGCTTGGGTTTAGTTCGGGTACTTTTTTTGCAAAGAATGCTACAATTGCACATTTTGTTCTTTCTTATGTGTCATCACGAACCACATATTAGCACACTCCTCCTGACTTTCCATTCGTGCAGCGAAAGCTCAGCCTCCAGTGGCAGGCAGCAGCAGCAGCTGTGCTGGAACGGGGTCACGAAGGAAACGAGTGTCTGTTCATCTGTATTTTCTGTTCAATAAGGCTCAACACTGCTACCAGCGTGCCAATTAGATTTATTCACCCGTTACGGTGGATGAACGAGGACTGTGAGTTTAATCTGTTGCAGGACAGTTGACCTTGCAGGACAGTTGAGGGTTTTATTTTATCCATTCACCATAATTAAACATTACAATGTCTCTAACTTGTCTTGTCCTCACCTGGATGTCGGTGCACAACTCCATTATGTGAAGAAATGTTCTGACTTGATACTGATGGTTAAATTTAGACCCGTGTGGTGTGACCTCTGTCTGCCGACTGTCAGCTGTTAGCTTTAACTACCCAAAATGACACCAACTACCTCTGACCCCCCAATACTATTTCTGTGTCTCCATATTAGAAGATGTGATTATTCTCAACCGGCCATGTGTTTCTGTCCTGGGACAGTTCATTTGATTGGAGTAGTACAGCTCCACTGGATCCACGGGCGTGACTTGGATGGGATTGTATCTCCTTTATATCTACATAGGGAGCAGGTTCACGTCCCTGGAACCCTCCGAGTTGCATCCATAGTTATTATTTTAAATTGTAGCATAATTATAAGTCTTGCCTTTTTTATTTCAGCCATGTCTGTCGCTCAGTGACCTCAGGAAGCAACTCCATGGTTGAACTGTTTACACCAGGGACCAACTGATCATGCTGATGCTCACCTATCGACAGCTTTAACGCGGTTCGGTCAGACATGAATCACTCCAAAAGTAGAATGAAAAGGAGGCTGACTTGCAGTTTTATTAACAACAGATGGTGCCATCCTGGTCATATTGAAGTAAAGGAATGTTTCTGCAGCTCAGACGTTGAACTCGGGCTTCTGTTGCATCCATATCAAACACCCACTCAGTTGTTGTTGCTCACCTGGGATGCGATCCACTTTGTTACCGCAGGACTGCAGACTTCACACCCTGCTGTCTTCATGATCTCCAGGGACATCAATCACATAAGACTGGAGAACTGTTTATTCTGTCCTAACCGAGTTTTGCGCAATTGTTGGCTAGCAGAGTAATTTTCCAGATCAATGATCAATAATGTTTTTCTGATAATGCTGGCAGTGTTTGTCACTGATGTTCGATCAAACTTTATACTGTATATTATCTGGCAGCATATCGTAGGTTGAACGTCTGCAGGGGAAGGTGACGGGTTGCAATTTGCAACCTAACCACTAGATGTCACTAAATCGTACACACTAGTCCTTTAATACAATCCAATGTTCAATATAAATGAGTCTCGTTTGAACACGTAGAGTTTACAAGAACTGCAGCCGTTTGCTTTCATAACATTTCCATCTATGATATTCTAATTTTATTTTTTCTCATCAGTTTATTAATGCTTTAATTTCATGTCTGTACATCGGCTGTCTTACATGATGGACATGCCACAGATTGTACTCGTTTCCTCGACAGGCTGAGGGTAGATCTCCTCCCTGACAGCAGAGAGCCGGGGTCAGCTGGGGTTAACCCGGTCTAACTCGCCCGGCCACCTGGAGACCCCCGCTACACGGCTTACCCGGATTATCCCACACCCTCCTACACATTGGACGCACACATATTAGGGGTCATGGAGGTCGTTTCTGTCTCACACATTTACACACACTCTGTCCCCCTCTCTCCGTCTCCCTCTGACTTTGATGCCTCTGCCTATGCTTACCCTGTAAATGCTATGGGATGAAAGGGCTGGCACAGGCCCGTGTGACCTCCATAGCTTCGGCTTCAGGAGCCGGCCGCACCCCTTTTTTGTTAGAGTTGACACTTGAGGGAAGCAGTCGCCCCTGAGGTCAGCCGGCGGGGGTGGACTGAGTGACTGGAGGACCACCTCCTGTCACCATGAAGTGATTTATGAAGAAGAGACACAATCCCAACTCCTGTAAGCTACATTTAATACTGAATCCATCACACCACTTCAGTCCTCCGCCAGCCTCTGTTCTCTTTCAGAGGGCATCGATGGAAAGAATCTACTTTAAAGAGACAGTTTGGTATGAGTTACACTGAATACGTCTCAAGACATTATCTTTTATATACTGTACATACCTGCCCTCACAATGGTCGAACCGTCATTTATTTCTATTTCTGCATTGGCATGCACAGCAGAGAGGTTCGAGTGAAATTGAGTCTCATGTATTTCTTCCTGTGGAAAAGAGAAATGATTTTACATTCCCCGTCTGGGACATTTCACATATGTCAGGGTTTCTTATGGCTTAATTTTGCATTAATCTTCTGCCCCATACTTTTGTGCTAAACCACTTTTCATGCCCCCTGTTTCTAAATTGAGAAAGATGGTTTTGGAGGGAGAGAAAAAGACATGGAGGAATGTTCCCCTGCTAAGATGTCATGTGGTGCATGACTGTGCACACCGCCAGGCCAGGCTCTCCAGGCCCTCTTGGAGGGACCAGCCCATTCCTGGAAATCTCAATTTACATCTTAATAATAGAAGATGGACAATATATATATATATGTGTGTTGGCATGCAACAGGTATTTGATGGGGAACAGCAGCTCTAAGTGAAGAGGAAACTTGTAAATATATGTGATTTGTTTGCCTTTGCTGGATTTGATTACATCCCTGTTCTTCTTCAGTTTCGGAGTCGTGTTATCAAGCTGATAGGCCTCTTTCTGTGGTCCCTGTTTCTCTCATTATAGTACCTAACTATAGACCTGGAAGGGATATCTCATAGTACAGTGCTACGGATCCGAAGAGATGTCTTGAGCCAGCTCTTTTTCGGTCTGTTCCCCATCAGGCAGGCTGCCTCAGCAGGGCCTCAGCCTGCCCGTGAGTGGAAATCTTTGGCCGGTGTTATCTTTGGAAAGTGTCGAGTCCACAGAAACCCAGGAGCACGGAGTCCAGTGTCAGCTAGACATCCTAGGCTCACTATTACTAAGGAAAGATGGAGACATTGTGCTGTACCAGAATTAAGAGTTGGAGAAAGTAGTAGAGAGCAGGACGACATTTGAGCAGCATCAACAGACTTTATACTAATATAACAAAGAGGGAACTCGTCTTGGTGTCTGGTTATCTAATATTACATCATATTATAATAGTGATCAGGGTTGTAGTTGTCTAAACATTTTCTATTAGAACAGACTGGATGAGAGGACCTGGGTGGCTCTCTGAGTCTGACCTCCTGACATACAGTACACGGTCCAGTTTGATGGTCCAGGATTTCACGTCACTCGCTCAGTCATTACTCATGAATCTGACGGAATGTGGGACAAAGAGCTCCACATGTGTAGCAGTCTGTAGTGTAACCCAAGTCCTGTAGTGAGCAGGGCCTCATCCACTTAATGCAGGAATCCATTTCATTCTGTCCGTCTACATTGCTGTGATTTCCCCCCCCCCCCCTTCATTATTACCAGAAGGAGATCGGACGCTCTCGTATACATTTTGCATGTTGTGGTGAGGCGTGACAAATTAGCACCCTGCAGAAAAGCTCAATTTCAACGGATGTTTGTCTCATCAAAAGAGCGTGGCCACTTCCTGACTTGGCAAACAGAAGGTTCTGGTATAATGGAACATTCATGAGGCCTTCAGGAAGTGACATTTTCCCCTCAGATCTGAAGAGTTTATTTCATTTTTATAATATAATTCCACACTTTTTTTTTTTAACATAGCTGGTTTTGCATCTCATTTGGTAGATAAAAGTACATGAAGTAGTCATGTCTTGCATATATGTAAGTATCTGTTCTTACCAACTTGACTGTATTTACTTATCAAATAGCCTTATTAATATTTTCACAACAGCCCTTTAATTCAATAAAGTTCTTTCTGGACATTTAGAATCACTGGATTGGGGAACTGAAAGGACTATTCTTCTTCTTATCCTCACCGGACCAGAAACTCGGTGTCACTCGATCTGCTTGCGTGACTAAAATAAGCACATCAGCTGTGCTGATAATACGTGAGGTATTCCCAGTTAGATAAAGAGTTGTAATGAAAGATCGACCTGAATATTATCACACGGGCTGTGTCATTTTCTGTTTTGTCCATTTAGAGACGAGCTGAGCATCAGCAGGGTCCGAGGTCCTCACCATGTGCCTGATGTGTCAAATTTAGCACACTGTATTTTTATCTCACGGTTTGACGTGTGCTTATATTTAGCGTAGCCGCCTTCTAACGCCTTAGCTGCTGACTCATCAGGGGTGTTAGCAAGGGTGTTAAATTATTTTTTGATCGAACCCATATACATATTCTAGGTGAAGACAGGTCTCACTTTCCTCTCCCATATGCTCAACATTCAACAGCTGTATCATCTCTCTGGAACCGATTAGCTCAGATACCATCCATTAATGGAGGTGTGTAACCCCGTGTTAGATAGAATAAAACTTCATATGAATGGAGTTGCGTTCATACTCGTCGTTCCGATGAACATCAGGAACATCAGACTTCAAACGCTTGCTGTTGGTGGAACAGACAAATCTTCAAAGTAGGATTTGTTTTTGCATCATAAAAGTTTGAAGCTGGATTCAATAATATATAATAGTTATTTTTGGAGGGAGTTAGAGGAGTATTGAAACTGGTATGTTTTCAATCATCAGTTACACTGCTCGTTACCGGGGAGAGTAATGCTGTTACTTTAATGCTTCACTAATAACTCGTTACTGCCCGACACTCATCACATCTGGCTTTAACTTATTAGTATTTGGTGTTCAGAGATCGAGTTTATTGTGACATCATGAACCATGTTTTTGGCCGCGACTCAAGAATTCATTCGTCTATTACGACCAAAGTTCCCACGAACATCTAACAGGATTAAATGAAAAAGTGATGACACTTTGTTCCAACATGTAAACTTCCCTGTGACATCACAACGGGCTCTGGACGGACACACTGCTTCACCAAAGTTAACTCCACGTTGTAACTAAAAGTCAATATGATATTATGGATATTTTCAGTGTTATGTAACATAGTTTCTTGTTTCCATACTTCCCCTTTGCCAAGGTGTAGCACAAAGTTGCTTATGCTGCATTTCCTTGCAGTGGATGATGTTTTCTCCGTGCCTGGATGAGTTTGCCCTCTGCTGCAGTGTTACACCACCCAATAACTGGTGACATGAGGGGAAATGTGGTTGATGGCTTTACAGGATGTCAACGGAATTTTGGTCAGTAAAGCTCGGAAGAAAAGAGAGACGGGACAAGTTGTAGGAAGCTTCTTTAGTTTTACTAATGTCTGTA
>CAAKHC010002571.1:0-24472 GCA_901007825.1 Macroramphosus scolopax
TATTTTATGTGATATACCTTTATGTCTGTGCTTCAAATTGTACGCAGTTCTGTCACATGTAAAGCCTCTGATTACGAAATGCCGGCATGTTGTTTTAAATGCCAGGCTATGACGGCGTTACACCAGTTTGGTTTGGTTCCATGTGAAAATCAAACATTTTTACGGCCGTGTTGCGAAATCTCTGTGTAAAAGTGTCTTCAGGCTTCTAACTAACTTCAACAGCACCGACTGTTATAAAGGATTGATTGGTAAAGTGTCATCAGGTAATGCAGTACTGAATATTAGTTGTGTGAGTGCACTGTAGAGGGGATATTATACTGTACTGTATAGTTTTATGATCTGTCATAACACCATGTGTCATCATACACCTGTCTGGCCGGCCCATGGAGATGTAATACTCCATATAGCGGCAGCATGTTCGCCTAATGTCTTCCGGTATAGTGCAGTGCGTCCCTGCTTCATGGATCAATACTGAAACAGTGAGCTGACACAGTGAAAAGCAATATTCATAAATAATGAACAGGGCTCGCCCGTCTTTCTGCCTTTGGCAAGAAAAGGCTGAAATTATAAACATGATGCTTATTTTGTTGATTGTGGAACACTCTGATTTAAGATAAAGACACATAAACAGAGTTGTTGTATTGACTTAATGTGCCGCTTCAGCTCCTAACAAGCTACTTTATATCTATTAAGGGACGTCTGAACCTTATTAATGCATCCCCCTGTTCTTGCTCCAGTTTGACACTGTCGTGCTGTTCTTTTGTTTCTGAAGATTGTAGGTTTGTGTTGGCCTCTTTCGTCCCTCTCTTGATGTCCCGTTGTGTCTATTGAGAGGGAAACCTGGCGGTTCAGGTGGTTGTTGCAATGAATGGCAATCAGGTGTCACTTTTAGTAGCACGCCTGTCAACAGAACAAAGATGTGCCAGAGTGTGAGCACACAGTGCACCTTTAGGTACTTCATTTTACCTTTTCCACCCCCTTTTGTGCTGTGTGCCATTGACAATGGAAGGAACGTTAACAGTTTGTCATATTTGCAGTATCCAGCTGAAAAGAGACTGATAGCATTCGATTTTATGGGTGAAATTCTTTGCAACATCAAATCCTGTCTGTATGTTTAGTACTGAACTAAGGGTGCAGCCCAGTTGCAGATTCGTTATACACACATTTCAGTTGTCCTCTCAGACGTGCATTGAAACTGAACACAAAGCAAATTGTAGAGACGGTGTGGCTCAATATGGGAGGCGATGGAAAGGTGGGAGTGGATGTGAGTAGATGGGAATTCAATCTGGGAGGCCTATATTGGAATGAAGACGCTCTGTGCGGTAAGAAAACAGAAGGAATTTGACTCTGGTGATTTATAAAGCTGTCACATGAACACTCACACTTACCCGCTAAAGGTTTGCCTTCTAGCTACGGAAATCATCTGCTTTAGTTTCAACTGACTTGTCACATTCACATTTCTACAAATCTTCCGACGCATGATTGTCATGATAAGCAGGCTTCTGCTCCACAATCTGCTTGAATTGCACAGGACTAATATTATTATAGAAACCTTTTTTTTTGATGTGCCGAATTTGGAAGAACTCCCTTTTGAATACCTAGATTTTTATATCGGGGCCATCAAACTGATGACAACATCCCAGGTCAGTTAATTCTTAATGTGCATAATGAGCCTTTAGAGATAGGCTTGTTCTTGCATCCATACATGGTAACCTATCTTGGTTAGTTTTTTTGAACCATCTGATAGGAGACTTGTACTAGTAATCGTAAGCTGCTGCTGTTCCTTCTATAACACAGAGCCCATTCTCAGTTTTTCTCAGTCAGCCTATCTTTGCCTTCCTCTTGACACCACTCCCTTAAATCACTAACCTTCCTGGCTGCATTAGCTCTGAGTACAATTACATTCATGTCATCCCTGCATCACCAGGCTCATCAGGTTAAATATCTGGGATGGGGTTAGCAGTTAATGTGCAGTCTCACTGGATCTGGGACAGATGTGACACATATGTAAAATAGAGGATGTCATTTGCACAGCACTATAGCTTAACAAGAATAAAATACTTTTATAACTGTATATTTGATATTTTCAGTGTTTGGGAGAATTTTTCCGCCTATAAAGTGGTTGTTTTTATTGCACCGATTACAGCAGTTATAAGTGTAATCGTGACTGCAGTCACAGATTATTACCATATTAATCTTATATGCTCTGTTATTGTCTCTTAAATGCTCACCCTGGACCCTCGTCCACCACATCCTGACTATCCTGCTTATCCCTTCTTCTTCTGGTGCATGCAAAGTGGCTTTGATTTCATGTAACGTTTTGCCCACTGCCTCGTCAATTACTGGAACAGCCGGAAGCTCCAATGTCATATAAGGGAAGCACTTTTATCGGCAAGTTGGAGGAGCTCAGTCTGTGTAGTCTATTGCTGCTGCTGGTGGTGTGTGTGTGTGTACGTGTGTGTCTCTGTAGTGGTGGCAGCAGCGACGGAGATAGCATCCTCATTGCACAGCAGCCGAAGGCAGTGGAGGGAGTGGAATGAAGCAGATGGAAAATGTGGGAGGCAGAAAGGAGGAGTGGCAGATGCATATATTTTTGTGGTATTTGCAAAATCAGGTGAAGGTATTTTGTGGATGGCAGTGAGTTTGGCAAAATAGGGGAGCAACAGCAGGAGTGTTCAGAGAAAGAAGTACAGCAAAGGGAGTGGAGTAAGTGGGGAAGCAATCACCCGGGTAATGGACCAAGAAACTGTACTCCCAAACTTAAGTGCCCTCAGTGTGGAATAAGATGAACGTCGGCAGCTGTGTCACATTGGTTGCAGATAGAACCACCCTGATCTCAGTCACGGACTACCTGTGGATCAGCACCATGCGGAATATATTGCTGGAAAGGCTTCAGCTGTGAAGACAACCGGGAGAATTTGGCAAGGACCAGGAAGTAGCTGCAGCTTGCAGGTTGTCGCTTTGTCCACACGTCTTCTAACTTCAGAACAGCTTCTAATGAGCAAGTCGATGTGTGGCTGTGGCTGCAGCTTCATCTCTTCTCTGATGAAGAGACTGGGCCGCACAGCTTGCTGCTCAGATCTCCTCTCCTGCAGCCATACTTCAGAGCAGCTGCAGCGACTGGCCAGTGGCTGCCAACCCCAAACAAAGGTAACAGTGAATTAGCGTATCCACTGATGCGGCCACATCTGGCTACCCACGCCTCCTGATCTGATAGCACTGTGCTATTTGTGTGCTGTCACCCATGTGCACTGCCGGAAACACATGAGGTCTGACAGCATATTACAAAAAGAACAAGTGACGTGCACTGTCTTTTTTTTTCTATCCGCTTAGGTTGTCTGAAGCAATTTTTCAGGTATAATACGTTTGGCAGGGAGAACAGCGTAGTAATTGATTCTTTAATGGAACCAGGTGATTTAATGGCTGTCTTGCTGCCTTGACAACAGAGGACTTGATTTCAGCCAGCAGTCATTTAAATGGATGCCTTCAGACTGCCGGCGGTTTACAGTGATTGCTGCCCCTCCTCAATTGGAGAAAAGAGCTTTCTCTAATGGAACAAATAAAAGCCAAAACAAGATTGTGTGCGTCTGAGTGCTTGTGTGCACACGCCAGTGTTTGTGGGTCTAGGGTTCTCTCTGTTTCATTGCTTGTTATGCACATGACTGTTAGTTGGAATTCCAGTTAGTGCCAGCCAGAGTTCTTTTGGCAGAAAGCCACTTTCATAGTAGAAAAGAGTGATTCTCTTAATTTTTTTCCAAGTCAATTTCTGCTCTCTTGAATAATGATAGAAAGTCACAAAGGAAAATGTTGTGTTATAGCGCTGTTGCATAGCAACCATTCAAATGAAAAGAGATAATGAGTGACAGTTAAAGAGGCGGTGAAGTGCCTATAGACAAAACCTTGATGTCACATTTATGTTGAATAGAGGTCTTTTTTTTGTTTTTCTCATCAAGCATTGTCAAAGTGCTTCCTTGTGAGATCAATGTGGAAAAATGTCCCTCCGTCAAGCAGCTCCGGTGGAGGTTTCACTTTTCTTCCTCTGAGACATCACAGGGCACCGGCTGTAAATAGAATCATCGATTAATAGCCTCTGCTTTGAATTGGAGACAGAAAAGCTTTCAACAAACGCAGGCACATTTATAGGATTTTCCAGTTTCTCAGGATCTTAAAGATGCATTTCTTTGCTCAAATAATTAGAGTGATAATTGAATAAGTTAACCCTCATTACTCTTATTTCTTGGGTCAGGTGTTACAATAATTAGTGAGCCTGAACTGATGCAATCACATTTGCCATTTAACTTCAAAAGCGTGTTTCTTATTGATTTTATTGGATGAATGTCCTACTATTCATATTTGAAAATTCACGTGGAGCTTACTGGAATTAACATCTGCTGCTCGATCTATATCAGTTACTATGTGGCCTGTGAAAAGCCAATATTTTCTTCACTCTCTCCCACTGTTCTATTAAGGTCACGTTGGTGTGATTTATTGCTGCACATTCGAGTTTGTTCAGCTCAGTCATCTAGTCTTTTTTATTCTCAACACGGTTAGGCTGCATCCGGTAGCCTGAAGGGATTGTGGCCCTTTTCCAAAGCTAGAAATGGTCACATGTCCGCCCATAGCGTGTCACTTTTATCAATCCATCGTCAATCACAGACTCATCATCATACTGAAAATTATCTTTGAGGTATTATTATTACTGGGCTAAGATGAGAATCTTCACACATCATGAATCTCTTAATCGTACTTTAAAGCATTGCAATTTATACATCTGCCAATTTACACTGCCTCCGTTTCAGACGCATGGTTTTCAAGATTGGATTGCCCCAAAACTTCATGAATGTGGGTCACAAGTGGATTGCAGTAGGACGAGGAGGGATTGAGCCCCGGGCAGGTGGTGCAGAGAGTGAGGCTGGTGGCTTGGTTCAACATTGACCGGTTAAAATCATAAAAAAGAGTGACACCAAACTATTATAATGGCTTCATTAATACTTTAGTGGGGCAAAATATATTCATGGTAACTGAAACTTTCTCACTTCAGGCACAAATCATTGTAGCCATGGTTAGATTTGATCTAATACTGCCTTTTGGCTTCCTTTCAATCAGCAATGATGGAGTGCTTTCTTTTGGCTAAACAATACCCATCGGAAAACACTAAATTATAATAATTTACTGTCTGTTATGTTTTGATTCAGTTCTTCGCCTGTAGTTGTGTGGCTACCTGCTGGCCCAACACTGTCTGTAGAAGGTTAATGTGTGACTGTTGCCCGCCCATCACAGCATGTTGGCCACTCTGTCCAAATCCACAGAAGAGGAGCGCACTCTAGCTGAAGTGCTCCATTACAAGTCCGTGCACAAGACTAAAGTAATGCCTGTGTGTCACAGCGGCGGCTTTATTTGTGAAGGGCCAACTTGGCACAGCTCGTTGAAGACCCTTCACCATCGGCGGCTGCACCAGTAGCCAGCTGTCTGTATGTATGGTGGGCATACATTATCAAGAGTGGTCTGCAATTTCTACATCTTTTTTGATAAACAGGCCACTGATTGCAAACTTCTGCAAAATACAGCCAGTTTTTGATGAGACATGGCAACAACGATGACATTTGTATTATACAGAACAAACTAACAGATGCATTTATAAGGGAATGTCAACACCACATAATCAGAAGCTGCAGAGGCACATGCTATGAGGTTTTGTATCTTTGCCACTTCATTGCCTCTTTAACTTTTTGCAGAGGGCTGAGCCTCTGTTCTGCAACCACCTACCTCAACTACCATCTCAGCCAGAGTTTTGAACTCGGGGAACTTTTCTCACAGGGAAGGAGCCTGTTGTCATCCCAGGTCTTCAAGTAGTGGTGCTTTGTCACAGCCCTGAGCGCCTGATTTTGTTTTCCAACTAGAATAAGATCTTGTTGTTCCCTCCCCTCATGCCTTCCTTCTGCAACAGGGGCACAGCTGTCAACAGTAGATCGAACTCAGTGTTCTAATCTCTCAGAATAATGGGTGGCCATCAGACTTTTACAACACGTTATTTAAGGAACTACCACTGAATGCTTGTTGATGTAAACACTCTAAGAAAAATATATTCAGAGTAAAAACAACCCAAAAGCTTTTAGGCCAGTAAATGAATCAGAACTTGTGTATTTTAATATCTCGCACCCTGTTTGCACTGGCAACAATAGTTTGATTAACAATAACAGCAAACAGATGTCGTACTGTGTTTTTGAACCTAAGTACAGAACCTTGGTTGTTCCAGTAAAAGGCTCGGGACAAAGTTAACTATTCATAGTTCTTCCTCATCTGAGCTCACAGCTATGAACCGGCAGTCCCGAGAGGGCTGTGCAATCCGAGATAGGTCTAATGCTTCCCACCGCAGCACGGAGACGATACAGCTACAGCGAGCAGAGGCCTTACAAAGGACCAGTGACATTGTCCTCAAGGTCAAAGCAATTGGCCTCACCTTTTAAAAAGGCCACGTGTGGGCCTCCTAAAAAAAATCTCTGCTCATGTTCTATTTAATGCATTTAGAAGATTTGGACCGAAATCATTTAAAGTTTTGTCACAGTTATGATTAGTGTCGGCTTAATATGACATGTCTGTTATGTCCCACGTTTTCGGTTAAGATTTGGAAAATCCTATAGTGGGCTTCTGGCTTTAAAGTTATTGTGTGTACATAGAAACTTTGAGTTGTAGCAGTAATTCTTTATCCACCAATGTCACATGGGACATTCTTGCGGTGTTTTTGGAGGGCTCACATTAACGTGTAAGCCATCAGCGTTCACGTGATGCTAACATTAGCCAATGCACTAGATTAGCTGTTGTCTAAAGCTAGTGTTAGCAACTGTTAAGGAGGACTGATATTTCGTATTGGCATTTGTGTGAGACAGTCACTTCACTGAATTAATAATAAAACATTGTTGTGCACCTGTGCACACGTGTGTGCGTGCTTCAATCTATCAAGCTATGTTCTTGGTGCATTAAAACTACCTGTATTGCAAAAGGTAGTTCAGCTCCAGTTTAATCACCCTTCCAAATGCTGGCACAATTTACTGTCTGGGCATCCAGCGGCGACACCGGGGATTTGTGCAGTATAACAACCTTATAGTGACACTTATTCAGAGAAATTATTCCCTGTAGTAAAATATCCAGAATGAAATTTAAAACAGAAAAGAAATGACTTGTTGGATTGCTCTGTGGAATTGCTTTTTCTTGTGTGTCAAAGACAGGATCTGGAGAGATAAAGTATGAACAATATACGCTGATTTCACTATTCTTGTTGACTAGCATTCATCATCTCTAGTCTACACATTTTCCCTTTTTATATTACCTGTCATTTCTAGTAGTTTATAGAGGCTGTGTATTAATGCCTTGCGACATCATATCTGTTGGCAGGTGCCTGTTGTCACACGGATGCACAGAGGAAAAGAACCTGTAGGCAAACATAGTTAATGGTTTGATGGTGACAGATGAGACCTGCTGCTTTAGTTGGAGCCTCGTCTGAGTGCTGTGACTCATCGTCAGAGGGAGAAGCTGTTTAATTGTAAATAAAGCGCTGGTGCCTATCCTTGGATTCTACATACAATGTGACGTGTTTGCTGTGTGACGTGCATGTTTAGTCAATAGATTGTCGGTAAATGCTCAGAAACAGACACACAATGGATTAAGGAGAAAAGCAAGATGTCTTTCATTCTTCCAAGGCTTGCAGACTACACATTTAAATTGTTGGGCTTGTTTCTGGTACATTTAAGCCGTGTTTTGCTTTTGGATTAGACAGAATGTACATTGTTTGTTGGCTTTGTTAGACATCAGAACATTAGTTGCTCTCAAGGCTATATTGTCTATCCATCCTCATGTGAGGCAGACAATCCGATGTTATGTGATCGCAAGCCAAACACAATCACTCCCACCTTTTTTTCACTGTCTGTTGCTGAGCACCAGTAATGTGGCTCCAAAGGCAAGATGTTGTGTGTTATTTTAATTCAGATGCAAGAATGTCAAATGAAAGTTCTATATTGAGACATTTGGTTTGAATAATGTAAGCGTCTGACTATGTATGTTTTGGCATGAATCTTATTCTTTCTGGGTTTTTCTTTGCCATAGAACCCCGAGCCTCATGTTGACAGGAGCAAACATTAACATATTCTTATCATCTGTCCTCTTCATTCTTTGTCTCCTTGCAGCATGCCAAGCCCTTCTCCTCCTCAGACAGCCTAGCGAAGGTCCAGGAGGTAGCAAGCTGGCTTTTGGAAATGAACCAGGATCTGCTGTCGGGGGGCAGCAGCAGCAGGCGGAGTCGGGGGCCGGGGGGTCCGGCAGTGCGAGGTAACGCCTCCTCCACGGCCCAGGCACCCCAGCAGGCAGCAGAGGAAGGCGATGAAGATGAGCACATGAATCGGGTAGAAGAGGAGGAAGAGCAGCTGCAGCAAAGGGTGATGCCAACTTACATTTAAAAAAAGTGCATTGTAGTGATTTAAATATTAAACGAAATAGTCCAGGTGTGATGGTACGTGATGGTCTGTCAGCAATTGCAAAAATACGCTTAAAGTTTGTAGTAACCAGCAAGTTCACCTGAAACAGATTGCATTTTTCTTTAGCTCATATTTCAGGCTTGACTTAATTTTTGTCTGCCTTTTCCCAGCCTGAGGCA
Organism: Macroramphosus scolopax; assembly: GCA_901007825.1. Taxonomy (NCBI): domain Eukaryota; kingdom Metazoa; phylum Chordata; class Actinopteri; order Syngnathiformes; family Centriscidae; genus Macroramphosus; species Macroramphosus scolopax. The sequence goes on from CAAKHC010002571.1 coordinate 8,648, forward strand.
TCACAGGTAGACAGCGAGAGAGGACCACCATGGGCGCCCAGCGAGTCAGGAGCCAGCAACGGCCCTCAGGGAGATGACGAAGGGGAAGATGGCCCACCAAACGAGGTGAACGGAGGAGATAAAGGAGCCAGATGGATGTGGGGAGCCGAGCAGAGGAGGCTGCAAGGCCACCCCTTGGGCGAAGAAGACGAGGAGGAGGAGGAAGAGGAGGAGAATAACAACAGCAGCGGCCACCAAGAGGAGGAGGAGGCGGAGGAGAGGACAGAGGGAGTGGAGGAGCAGGGGAGGGAGGAAGAGGAGAGAGAAGAGGGTGAGGAGGAAGAGGAGGAAGATGAGGAGGAGATGGACCAAGACAGTGATGACTTTGAACATTCGGCCGAGAGTGGGAGGGAGGAGGAGGAAGAGGAGGAAGGAGAAGGGGAAGAAGGGCTGCGGTCTCCCTCTCTCAGGAACAATGTGTCTGCCCCCAATAACAACCTGGACTCGGGTTGTACGCACCAAAGCTCTTCCAACAAGAAGGTAAGCCGCTGTTGGTTTTAACCCACCAATCCTGAGTTAACTATTCAAAATGAGTTCTGTGGAACTCTTCCAGATTATCAAAGTTAGCTCCTGGTTGTCTATCAGATCGGTTAGTTTCGCCTGTATTTTGCTGCATTGTGTGGAGTGCAGGCTGAAATCTCAAAACAAATTAATCCAAACATTTTGCACATGGCAGTAAACTAGGTGATGATCTGAGTTTTGGAATACTTTTACAGCAGCAACAGCAGTAGAGGAACTAACCAACTCACAGTGTTCAGTGACTGCTGCTGTCCTCACTGCCATGTTTAAAACGTTAGCTCCCTCTTGTGGCCCAAATTTGTTCCTGCACTTTATATACACTTTGTGTCCCCTTCACTGCATTGATGTAGTCCTCTGAGTGACATGATGGGTTGACAGAACCTACATAATATGTAGAAGAGGCACATAGAGATGGGTGTCAAATGTATGGTCAATTATATAGTAAATGAGGGAAAGACAGTTAACATCAACATGATGTTTCCACATACGTGTCAGATATTCTTTTCTGGCAGAAGGCACGGCCACTGCAAATCATCCCATCTATTTTGCATGATCAGCTTTATCCTGGTGAGAGTGATCTCCTCCAATGTGTGTGTATGTGGCTGCAGCTGCTGTGTTGTTTATATTGATCATACATCTATGTAGTCTGCTGAGGGGCGGTTAAAGTTAATTGATTTTTATTCTGTAGCCTAATATTGCTAATTTGCACCCACTGTGGTGTCAACTGATCCTCTACCATTCTAGAAAAAGATCATATTAAAAAGGAATCAACATGTGCAACATGTGGTGGTGGGCTGCCACAGATGAATCAATGTACGGGGGACAGTACAGAATCCAAACACGTAGAGAAGGTTCTGGATGAACGTTGAATTGTCATGTATCAACAATGTCCAATAAAGCTGTAGATTGGCGTTTCAACTCCGACACGACTTGAGAACCAGATTGATGATGAGTTATAACAAGTGACAGGGCTGGTATTTCTGTGCATCTTGTGTTACCAGGCGTACTGCCTTTTTGTTTTTTCATGACCATTTTGTTTTTAATGCAGTGTGTATTGGGATTAAGATGTGACCGCGACAGTACAAAACAAATACAGTTTAAAGCCTCCCCGCAGATAACAGCCACTTTGCGGATACTTCACTGACGTTAGCGCTTTACAAATGCCATTTTTAAGGACGTGTTAAAACTTCAAGCGGCATCATGCCTCAGTGATTGATTGTTGAAATGAGCAACAATTGTAATTGGAAAATGAGCAGTGCTTGATGTTTACAAGAAGTGTGAAATAGTAGAGGAGTGCGATTTTCAAATGGGTCTGATGTCGCTCAGCATCAGTAGTTTAATGTTGGTGTCTTGTTTCAGTGATGACTGATGCCATGAAAGTGTTCTGTTCAACTGTTTGAAACGTGGAAACGGAGCATGTCGGTACATTTTATAGCAGCTAGAAATGATTTTCATATTTCGCAGTTTGCAATGGTCTCACAAGGAGTAGCTCAAAGGGCGCATGTGGTCTAATATTAGCTCATAGCTCATATAGGTGATGTGATGCACACACGGTGAAAGATATCCAGTGGTAATCTTGCCACAGGATTAGCTATACCATTAATAGTATGTTACATTTATTTTTATAGATATTTTGGACATATGCTTCTTTATACACTAGAGATTCCATAGATACGCCAGAGCTGTTGGCCTCACCTGAAGAGTCAGTGAAGTCTGACAGATTTGTTGTACGTAGTGTAGTCTGACTGCTGCTTCCCCCCATCTGACAAGAGGAAGCTACATGCTAAGCAACCTGTGTTATTGTTGTCGGAGAGCATGTCCTCTTGTTTGTTAACTGTCGATTGTCCTCCGATTACATGTCCTGCTTGTAGTCTCTTTATAGAGTGATGTTATGTGTCAGTGTCTTTGATGTCGATATTGCACTTGCTTATATCGGCCTAAATATAGCGGGTAGTCTGAATTTGCTCCACTGTGCCTCTCATCATCGACACAGCTGTCAGATAGGTTTGTCGGGGTCTTAGTTACTCCAGGAGGCCAGATGGCTTTGAAGTCGAATGTACATATTTTGTTCCTCATGATTGGAATTAGAAGCAGTTCAGAAAGAGAAGACGGGCACTCATCGACTTCAGAAAAGTCTGTTTTTTCCCCGTAAATTAGCAGTTCAGACAATTTGTTTGTTTTTATGTTTTTATATTATGTTTCCGCTTGTCAGTTAGCAGGATTACGCACTACAGAGCAGATCATTCACTTCACTCGGCAGCTGACAGACGTCAGAGCGATGAGCTCTCGAAACATTCTGTTTGTTATAACTTTTCTCATTGAGTGATCACTACATCTAAATAGCCAAAATTACAGCCGTTTGTTTTCCGTTATGTGCGTCGTGATCTTGTCAGACGGCGTTGCGGTTTTTCGGAATCTGAATCGAAGCAGTACAGATGCCTGGAAGGTGTTACTGGTGAAATTGTAATTGAAGGTAGAAGCAGACTTATAAAAACTTAAAAATGTGATCATCAGCTTTCTATGAGCCTGAAAAATGTCTCCAATGAGGACGGATTGTCTTTCAGGGCTCCAGGTGCTGTAGGCTCAGTTCACCTAATCCCTTCTTACTTCTCACTCTTGTTTCTTGACTCTGTGCCAACCAGACGATACGTGGGGTTACACTCATCATTTAACCTGCTCAAAGGAGGTGCGGTCTTAAGACACAGTAGGACCAAATGAAGAGTGTTTTATTTAAATGGACACTGGGTGAGTAAAGGAATAGTTTATCTAGATTAAAAGAGGCCAGAATATTGTACGGTGTGTGTATTTCAGGTACATTTAACAACATTAACTACCTCTCCAGCCTTACAGCGCAGCCACCTGGGACATCAGGGGGTCACCGTGTTTGTAAAAATCTACATCTTGCATGGAGGTCAAACTATAAAATTTAAATATGCAAAAAGAAACCAGCTCACAATTTAGTTTTTTTACTTTGCGATCACTGTTATAAGGTTAAAATTATAATTTTCATCCTGCTGTTTTACTTTACTGCCGAGGGTATAAGAACAGACAGCTTTTTGTCTCTTAACAATATGTCTCTGAAGACGTATGAATTATAACTCAAGATAACTTTGTTCTAACTCCTACTATATTATTCTAAAGCAGTATATCGTGACAGTTTCAGTTTCAGGTGCACTGCATGCTCCACTTTGCTTCACATACACATTAACTTCCATTGCAACTAATTAAACGTTTTTTCCAAAGAAAAGGCAGCCTGCTTATTGTGGGCGGCATCTCCCACCCACTCGCCTTGTCACACAGGTGGCGAGGAGCCACAAAGGACCAGTGTTCTCATCCTCACACATGCAAGCAACTAGTTGGAGTGACTACCAAAATATATTAACAAGATTAAATCTTCACCGAGGCCCTCGGAAACCCTTCGTTTCTCAGCACTGCACTCATTCTTCTCTTATTCTTATAATCCAGTCAAAGCTGCGTAGTTCGGTTCAATCACAATTCAGGATTAACCGGATTTTATGGTCGATTGCTTACACACTGATTGATCTCAACTGGAGCTGCCTTTGGTGGGTTTAATACAAGGACACTCCAGGTCTCCTGAACAGCCATAAGAAGTCATTAGTGGAACAAAGCTGCCATATATTTGATGGCTGGTCTGATCATGCTGCTTCATCAGTTTTAGATTTAAGACACGTTTAAATCCATAAGAAACTACTACAAATGGTTTTAGGTCTCAAAATTACCTGGGAGTCCACACTACTGCCCTCTTGTCCCGTTCCTTGACAGCAGGGGGAGGCATTGGTCCTAAAGTCATCGGTTCACATTAATCCATCACCCACAGGTTGTCAGTGTTTGTTGCAGCTGTGGCCAGATTCTACCACAGGCTTTACCTAGTAATGAACAGCTACCAGTCTGACATGGACACAATTTTCATTGCAAACCTTTCTGCTGCCATACCCTTCGATCTCAGTTGTTCTGAAAAGGCGTGGAGCGTTTTTAAGGTTTACAAAGGTACGAGAAGTCGAACATTCCTGACTTCTGGTACTCCGGCAGTCTTGGGACTGCTTGTTGGTGAGCGCAACCTCAATGAGCAGGCAGTAATATTGGTACAAACAGTATTAAATGAAAGCAGACAAAATAATTAACCCTGTTATAGTGTTAATGTACTTTATATCTAAACGGCAATAGTCAATTTGTGACCATAACGTTTGTGCTTTATTATTAAAGTGTCTTTTAGTCTGAACCTTTTATTCCCGTCGTTTATCACCTGTGTTTGTGTAGCCTTTTATTACTGTAAAGCTCAACAGAGCTATATGGTTCTGTTAACCTTCGTAGATTCCTAAGATACTCAGAAGACAGATTCAGCCCGGTCATGTGAGGACACTATACCCCCTTTCTACTACAGAAAGTTAGAACACCTGGTTGTGGGAACTTCTACAAGAACTCTATGAATTTGAACCCCTTTGAACACCGGACATTTGTCTTTCTGGCTTTGGTGTTTCTTCTTGTTATAAGGTGGCAAACACAAGCACAATAAAAATTCTTAATATGATTAATACTTATTCCTGGATCCTTGATGGAAAGTTATGTAATAGATTTTGTGCGGCAGAGGATCCAAAATTAAATATACTTACCAACAAGCTTGCAGTTACCTTGGGTAGTCGTGCTGTAGCAGATTGGAACACTGAGTGAATCACATAGCTTGATGGCCTAAGATTAGTCTGGAAGCTCATGTAACCTCTACAAGGCATGGGCATGTCAAAAGCAAGCTGTCCGTCAGAGGTGCCATATTGGTGAAAGCACATAGCATGAGGACTATTAACAGTTATGGTTTGTTTTGTTTACAGGGATAATTAAGCCATCATACTAGCCAATACTTCATATAGTAGTAGTGTTTTATGGTATATCAGGTGTATTCCAAACTGCTTTAGGGTAACGCACCCCCTTTAGGGGAAATACTTTCAAGTTCTACTTGTGCTTTTGAAAGATGGAACCTATTTATAGCGATATATGGAGATTGGTTGGGACCATGATGCATCACCTCAAGAAATAACACCAAAGGCCAGCCAATTAAATTGCGGGAACATAAGTCACTCCTCTAGTAGTTTGGGTAAAGTTCCCAACAACTAAATGAAGGTACGTGATTAAACTTACTGTCCCATTTAGCCTTTTTGGCACTGATATAATCCCAAAGTTTAGTTTCTTGCTTTTAAACAGGTGTGAAGAAGAAATTAGGCAAGAAAACAAAAAAAACACTAAATCGATGAATTCGATTCAAAGCACAAATTGTCCAGTAAGACAAATTTCCATCACTGACTGCCTCTGCTTTTTAGTTCATCATGCTTAACTGGCTGAACAGCTGCCAATAAGGCGCCAACTTGCTCCAATTGTGCTGAACATACTGTAAAAATGACGGGCGTTGGCCAGCCACAAACACTCAATGGCGTCCAGGGGCCGACTGTTGGTCTGGTGTGGGAGGCCCATAGTCTACTCTGATAGATGTTTTGGCACTGTAATCCTCCTCAAACAATGGTGGATGTGAGAATAGAAGAGAGGTTAAGCCCAGTAATTCTTTTTGTGACCATGTGTTCAGACATTTAAACGCACACATGGAAAGTTGTCTCTTGCCACCTCCTCAGTCTGTAGATTTATACATATTCAGCAATGGTTTGACTGGTTCCGAAGTAGATTTTCGGAGAGAATGTGCTGCAACGCCACATATAACTTTTCTTCACTCCCTTGCTGTTGCACTAATTGGTGCACTTACGTGCCTTCCTACCATTGGGACTCTGACATTAGCGCCTTGTTCAGTAGCAACGCTTCTTTTCTGATGCTTTCAAACTCCCTTTAATAGACTTATAAGTCAATCTTGTCAGGCAGTCGGTTGAGTGCTTCCTTGAGTGCATGTGTCACACACATTAACCTTTTCACAACTTTGTGATTCTCTAAGTCAGCAAAGGATATTTCAAGAGACTGAGCTACTGACATTCCCGAACACCTTGGTGCTCACGAAGAAGTCAGCGATGGTTAGCAACAAATCCTAGCACCATTGACGACGAATGAGATAAAATGATGGTATCTCTTTTTTTATTATATGCTGACAGTACTCATGCAGTGAAGTTCATCGGGCTCAGTCATGACTTAGGCCACTAAGTTTCAAGGACCAGAAAGGGGTCAGAGAATGACTACAATGAGGAAGCTCCCTGGACACGTGTCACGGGATGACTGGTGGTACACATTCCACCACCAAGAGGTCATGAGAGCAGATTCCACAGTGCCTGTTTGAGGGGGGAGAGGCTGAGTTGGTCCATCCTCTTTTCAGGCCCTGACAGCAGCTGCTCTGCCTGGCTTTGGCGCAACAGTGACCTCACACCCCAGAGATATTTTAAAGGGTGCTAGTCAGCAGGGAGATGAGTTCTGAGTAGATAGGTGCGGAGCTTCAGCCAGCGCAGTAGTGATATATCTGCAGACTAGCTTTAATGTCCACAGAAGGTTTTTAATTCATTTAAGAAAGTTATCTGCGTACGACAAGCCAGTTTTCTGAGTTCCTCCTGGGATATGGTCCATTAGACAACCTGCTTTTTTGCAATGCTGCGGCATTGCCCTATCGCCCGTTTCTCTTCTGGTGCTCGGAGAAAGATGCCAAATGGGAAGGAGAAGACTTTGCATGTTCCACCGGAGAGCAAGGCGCTTGACCACGCTGATCGCAAGGACATCGCTGCCGAACCCGTACCGCCTCAGAAAATACTTAAAATATTTAGCATCAACATCATCGCTCAGGGTTTACCATTCTGCCGCAGACGGGTGAGTACTGTACGTTTTAGGCTAATTATGTGGCTTCATTTAAACAACAATCTGGAAATGTTATAGGTTCATCCAAACATCACCTCCTTTCCCCGACTCGTTTCTTTGAGCTGCGTGTGAATCCAATTGGAAGTGGCTATTTTTATTTCTCTTCTCCTGATTACTTCCTCTGTTGTGTTGACACTTTCACAAAATCCACAAACAACTTAATGTTTGGGATCTGCAGATTCATTATAATTACTGAAATGCTCCCAGCAATACATTTTGGGAACAGCAGTCTTGTCTTATCAATTTGTTTTCTAAAGGACGTTTAAAAGCAGAACAAATCCTTTCCTCTTTAATGAGGCGTTCATTAAGTTACTTGCGTAATGAAATTAAGTGAATATTGGATGGAGTTATTTTTATTTCTGTCAATTCCTTTCGTCTTATGCGTGGCAACCGCTTTCATATGCGTAGATATCAAAGTTCGATTGCATGGCTCCACCCATTAAAGACGATGGACGCCGACGTACAACCTTAAAAAGGCCGTCGCCAATGAGCCTATTTTTAGCGTCCGTTTTAAATGAAGACGTAGAGAATTTAATAGATATACATAAAGAGGAATACACTTATATAATAGGATACATTCCTTATACGTAGAGTTCTGTGTAATTAGAAATGACTACAATACTGATAAAATTAATAACAATGTAAACTTGTGTTTTTAAATATAGAAATATCAGAAACATGACAATCAATAGTTTATACACAGTTTTCTGTGTACATATTAACATGTACAAATTAAATAGCGTAGATATTTCAGAATCATCCATCACAGTGAGACAATTAGGTCTTTGTCTTAATTATAAATGATTTTCTAAACAGATCTTTTCTTGAATGTTTTAATTCATTGACTGAGAACCACAAAGCAGTTTACACACAACGTTCCTCTAATTTCAGCAGTTTTAAAACAGCAGTAATCTTTAACAAGTTCAATTGTCTGATAGGCGATGTGAAATAACAACACCTGCATTGAAAGTTGCCCTTGGAAATTATTGTTGGTGTATAGTCAAGCTTAGACGAAGCTTTGAAGTTCATATCAACTCGATGAACTTGGAACAAATGCAACACAATACTTACGCTTGTGTTTCCATTTAAAGGCCTCAGCTTGTTAGCTTTAAGCGCAAATACCCATCTGATCTTTCAGTCACAACTTCAGTATTCTTCTTAAACGTATTTCACTGGTGAAAAACTGAATACTTTAGTGACTGAGCAAAATTCAAGAGATACTTTCCTTGAAGTCCTAACTGGCATTTTTAAACGAATTCAAACATCTGGGTTGAAGAACAGCTGTTTTTCTTATTCTACATTTGACCTAACGGCCACTGACAGTGGTGTCCTATCGTCATTAGCAAAATGAAGGTGTGAAGTTAGATGGTTTGTGAAAAAAGGTTGTGAACTAATGTTTAGAATATAAATAGTGGTAGATATCAGAGACCAGGGAACGTCAGCTGACCTTTTCCTGATCTTCGTTTTCTCTTAGATCAAAGTGAGACTCGTCTTTGTTGGGCTTACCGAGGCAAACGCCTCATCATGGTGATTTAATAGTCATTAGTGCTGCTTGTGCACTAGTTATACAGTAGGTTTAAAGGATGAGCAGGGAGGAGGCCACAGCAGGGTTCCTCTTCCAAGTTTACCGAACCACAGGCTTAAAAAGTCCTGTCATATCTGCCTTTTTTAAATCTTTGCCGGCTCGCCTTGAAACAAACGGTGCTTCACAGAAAGTACATCTACAGTAGAATTAGGGAGACTATGTATAGCGGTACTGGCTGTTAGGGGTTGTGCAACACTAAAATGATATGTATCATCCCCAGTTGTCTTCTCTACATAGACACCATATAATTTAATATGTTGCAGTCATACATTTTACGTAGGAAAGACATTTTTTGTTTGCAACAAAACTTATTTGCAAAGTCTGTTTTGCTGGATAAACTAAATGAAAGATCCCACAAGGCCAGTTCATGAGGTTTTTGCTCCGTGCTGAGTAGATGCCACGTGGGGCCGACTGTGCATGTGGCAGCTGTCACCAGTGAATGACAAAGTAAGGATTGCTCAGGGTCTCTGCTGTATGGTGCAACTCACCTGAAATTATACTGTAAAATACTCATTTTCTATGCTCAAACTCTCTACTGCTTGCTATACGTTTGATCATTTTCTACATTTCCTTTAACTTTAATTCAAACATGAAACGGTGTGGAACCTCTCTCTACTTCTTTCAGAGCTCTCCAATTAGGAAAAGTTTCGCTAATTATTACCCAAGTTTGTTCTCGCTGTTGAAGCTTTCTTTTCTTTCGGACGGCCATCCTCCTGCTGAATGCTGTTGAATGCCATGCTCTTAGCAGCAGTAGCCTACTATGTTTCTACGCTAAGCTCCATCAAACCAACACATGTAAATAGCCCTCGCTCACAGCTATCAAATGTTAAATCGAAAAGGGACTTGGGAGCCTTCCATGAGGAAGTGTTTCTGGTATCTATTCTTTCTCTTGAGAAACGAGCGCGAGATCTACATTGGCCCACAAATCTGTCATCCTGATAAAAATAGTCCTGTGTCAAATTTCCAATCAAAAAGGTGACCAGGAGCTTCTACTGTATGAACTGCAATGGGCATCCAGCTGCTGCAGTATATAGCGATCAAGATATAGAACATTAACAGTGGGGCATTTTAGTCGCGGTATTGCCTTCCTCACCCACCACTCCCTGAATTGCTGGCTTGTTGAGTAAGATGATCTGGACTTTCCCATGGCAGCTATGTCTATATCAACCCCTATCAGCAGGATACATTTGCTGTTTGAGCAGGTGCTGTGGGTGTGTTGCAACTTTCTTTAGCGAGCTTGCCTACAGCTTTAGTTTATCCTGCGATGTTGTCTGTCAACAGACACATTCATCTGCGCTCAACAAGTACCGGATATCTTTTCTAAATACTTGTCAGCTTAATGTACCAAAGGACAGGAAATAGTGTTCCAAAGAGAGAGAGCGGTACGACACGCTCAAAGGCCTATTACTGAAATCGAACCGCGGATGTCAGGGTTGTGTCGCCCACGTTCCCACCAGTTGACCACTGGGGTGCCCCTTTAATAGGGATCGGACTCGAGAATTCGTTCCAATTGAGAACCAGTTCCTTATTGCCAAATCCATTGGAATCCTTTGCCTTCGAGCTTATCAATTTATTTTGTCAGCAGACAAATACTTCACAACCCAGCAGCACAACCATTAGAGAGGCTAAATATCTGATGTTATGATAACATTAACATAAAGAAGGCTTAGCAGATATTTGTCTTTGACTAAGACAGCAGTGTCGACAATGAACACTGTAGAAATACTCTCATGATGCTGAAAACCTGTGTAGGCCTCGTCCAAAATCTTGGATCTATAAGGCGAAAGTAAGCGAATTGAATCCGCAGTCTATTTGTGAGAACTTACGCCTTAATACGCTGGTGTCATTCACTCTTACTTCGGGGTGAGTTTCCTGGTATGGTACGTGACATATAGTGTGACATGATACAGCTCCCGATCCTTCTACTGGAAGGTCAGATGATCTGATAGCTACTCGAGAGGGTTGACTATTCATATTTCAAAACCAACTGTTTTCCATGACCAGCAGCGTCAGCACATCAACATTGTCTTTGCTGCACTTATTTTACTTACATAATTCTTACTTTCTGCAGTATTGCAACAACGTATTTGTTCTCTAATTGTGCACAGTTGTACTCATTGACAGTCTGAATCGGGATGCTTGACAAATTAGATGCATAAATCCTAATCAAAAGAAATATAATAAAGGTATCATATACTGTCCCTTCATGCAGCCCCTCAGTTCATTCTCTGAAACAAGTTGTTTAGTCTCTTGTAAGGCTTCCCTCCCTAAAAGCTCTCTTTGTTCTTATTGGCCAACATCCTGCCTGGAGAACATTTCAATAAATCTCTAAAACAAAACAAACGACAACAATGATATTGGATTCAGAGTCTTGAGCATGAGCATGTGGAACTTCGGACATTGAAACATTATGTGTGATGCAAAGTATGGCCAACCTTATATCGGTCCTCTTTAATCTTCTATTCCTTATTACTCCATTACCGATGCATTACATAGTAACACATTAAATCTCTAAGATTGAGAGAGGTTCTTTGCTTCCTTTATTTGAGATTAGTATTTTCTGTCTGTTGATCTGACCAGTTGCATCACCTTACGTAACCTTGACGCAGATGATGAAATACCAGTAGATGATTGGAAAAACAGGGTATTTTTCGTCTCACATTCGACTCCCTTGTCGTGATGTAGGGGACCACACCGAAAGCGCACTGCAAGGAGGCTGGATTCTCTCGCCCTCGGGCTCCAAATAACACAGAGCGGAGGGAGACATCTGCCATTGGCTATTCTGAGAAGCAGAGCCATTCCAGAGCACACAAACTCAGTGTGCTAGCTAGCCAGTGCCCAGATCAGTCGAGCAGTTCTATCTACCCACATTTCTAAAGAACCTCTCAGACCTCTATAGCTGCGAAAAGACTGAGTTACGGTGTTGCAAAAGCTAATCTACTGTGTGTAACCTTCTACCTGAGCCAACTTATTGGTTTTGCATATCAGATGAATGCACATTTAGAAAATGTGTTCCACTGATATTTTTATCTTCATTTGCCACTCGTCTTATTTAGATGTTCTACAGTTCGCAGTTGGCAATGTCAAACGGTCATTAGCGACTGAGCAGCCCTTTTCATTTTGACATTGCACATGACCAGCGCATTAAAGCTAAATACCACTTCAGTTCAAGTCAGCTGGATGTACATTGATATGCTGTTGTGCTGTTTTATAAACGGAAGCATACTGGATAGCGGTTCGCTCCCACCTGCCACAGGGTCGCCTGAAGGCATTGACATTTCTGCAAATGTGAGCTGCATGATGGGAAGAGCCACACACCATCCACACCAGGCTTCAGGAGCCACGCACAGCTCTGTAGTCTTATTAAATGAAGATGTGAAGCGTTGTGGAAACACGTTCGCCCCCAAACAAACACCTGCAGTTAAATTATTCATCTCAGAACACATTTTCTTCGGATAATTCAACACTAATTGAAGCCTTTACATCGACTTGCTTCTGGTGGTGCTTCTGAGTTAAACACCACCCAGGTATATTTTTCGCAAACGTTCATTGCTTTGTTTTGTTCAAGTCTCCCTTGTGTTTCTCCCTCTGGCACTGAATGTGCTGAGGTTTTTCTTTGTAAAAAAAAAGTAAACAGTGTAGTTTGATTGAAAAGTACAACCCCCTGTGTCAGTGACCACCCTTGAGCTGCCGGAAAAATTGGGCATGTGTTTTAAAGGTGTCTTTAAACTGCCAGCTATATAACCGCGAGTCGCTAAGCTGCTCTTTCATTTCTTTCAGCTTGTCTTCACAGAATATTTATTCGAAGGAACTGCTTCACTCTGCTCCAAGGAGGTCGAACAACCAATTTTGTTTTTGAATTGAGGGTGAAAAGCTAATAAAAAGAAGGCCCACATTAAATTAGAGCAGTGCGTGCAATCTATGTGTTGCATCCCACAAGTCCTGCGGTGATCTACAGTTTAGCTTGCTGCAAAAATATTGGATTTAGGACTAAATAATTGAATGCAAATGCTCTGCTGCTTGAACATTTTTCAGTCAATTAATCTGCTGATTATTTTCACACCGTTTTGTTTTGAAAATAGTGTAAGTTTCTAGCAGTTAAATGGTTTTGTCCAATGTAAAAACTCTGGTATTCTGGAGAAAAGCATCAAACCTTGACAATTGAGAAGCTGCGTGGAAATTATTCATTTTTGAGTAAAGTGGTTGCCATTTGAATTTAAGACCTTTTTCGCAGGCCAGCTGAGTCACACATTGAGTCATCTGCTCACTTGGTTGTTCATGCTATTAGTTTCATTAGCTGCTGGTCGAGCTGAAATGCATTTATAATAGCGGAGTGTTTTTATATGAATTCTATACTTGCTCAACTTGTGTTGTTGCTGACCTTTGTTAAATCCTTCCAGAGTCCTCAGATTGTCACAAACTATTCTCACAGCTGTGCCTATCAGAAGTGAATCTGCTGAAGGTGCGATTAGTTCAGATCGACCCAATAACTGGAACAAACTGCCTGAGAAATGGCTTTTTGCAGATGACCTCTTCTCTCATTTTCTCTGAAGCACTTAGAGCCCACACAAAAAACTTTATTGATTTAAGATGTTGCATTCACAACGACTCGGGTTGAAATGCTTTCTGCATGTGCTGATGAACATTTACCATAAGAAACATTTGCATTGAACTGACATTGATGTTGTTTAGTGTTTTCCAATCAACTGCTCCACTAGACGTAGCTGTGATTACCTCCAGAAGTTTGAGCTGTGCATCAGTGTGTCTGATCCTTTCCTCCTGTCTCACTATCAACATTTTCAAGCAGTGACGTTGCGCAAGCCCCTCTTTTTCCCTCTGCACAGTGTCCCGGGATGCTTTCATCCGGCCTGAGAAAAGGATAATCTGTAACTGATACAGCCGTCTGCAAAGTTTGTCTAATCTGTGTATGAACCCTGTTCTCTGACTCCCCCTCTGTGTGTGTGTGTGGTCTTCCCTGCTTTTGATGTTAAATCTTGATGCACCGCAGTGCAGTTTGGACGTTTGCTGCAGTCCGTGACTTCCTGCATTGTTTCCTTTTTTATGAAGTTGATCTGCTTTGATTTCACTACGCAGTGAAAAGGCTATTGGTGAAGTGAATGATGTTTTACTGTAGCTAAGGAGTTTGGTTTATATTGTATAACATTATCATTCATCAAACAGTAATCTATAAACATCCTTTGATGAGGAAGATGATAGTGGCTCTGGACATGGTAAACATAGCCATATTGTCTGGATATGTTTATTCAAAAAAGATTAAATGCAAACACTTGAAGTAAAATCTCTCCTGCTGAAGCTGCATGTGATGAGTGCTTGTGAAGACAAACAAACCTTGAGCTTGCCTCTTCTCGGTATTCACATTCAGTTGATGGAGTATCAAGTGCCTCTATATTTATCAGCATTGAGGGAAGGGTTTCCTAGGTGTGTGTGTGTGTGTGTGTGTGTGTGTGTGTGTGTGTGTATGGATGTGCATACCTAAGCGGGTGTGACAGAGGTCTGTTGTTCAGAGGTTAAACAGAAATTTAAATACTCGCTCAGCGACAAGAGGATTACACTGTATAATACAGAGCCTGCAGCAGAGCAAGACTAACAGAAAGTCATGGAGTGTTTCAACAATAAAAACGTCTATGTTGAATTGCATTTCTTGCATTTATAGACTGTTAAAGCAACTCAGAGAATCCTACCGAGTGAATGAATACAAAAAAGCAGCAAAAGTCACAGCATTTGTCATCTGAATGACGAGACAGCTGGGTAAGAAGGGGGAAACTGTTTGTAGTGTCAAATGATAGAGGACATGATATCTACATTCACACAGTTTATAAATGACCGTGGCTGTTGCGTAACTCGCGATTTCACAAGCGAGGCCGTGTTTAACTTAAAGAAATCGCTCTGAAGAATTCCAAGGGGGCTGCGTTGTCACAGGTATTAGTGAGATGATGAAATAAGATCCAGTAAATAAAGTCTTGTCTTGGTGAGTTTGAGGTCTTATCACAGGAAACACCTTTCGATATAATGCACCATCAATACCTCCAACTATGCCCTCAACAGTAAACACTGAGAAAAGATAGAACCATTGTCCACTTTTTGCAAGTAGCTGCTGTAGTTGATTGAATTCTATTCTACAGGTGAACCCTCGTGGTCAGCGAGTGTTTATTACACACTCATAAAGAAGTTCCATTCAGGTAACTTCTGTTTCACCGTGTCGGTACTTGAAAGGCTTCTCTCATGCAGCGGTAGTGTTCACTGTCATTCAGACGGAGAACAGAGGCGGCGCCGAGCAGTCGGTTTGCTACATGTGCGTTACTGAAGACTTCTGAGACACTTTCAACTTCCTTTTGTGTTCCTGTCACTCTCAACAATCTCCACCGCTCCTGGAAGCTTGGAGGAGAAAAACACAGCCCACAAGCCGTCTCTTTTAAGACTCCCGCTGTGCCGATGCAGAATAATCTCTGAAAATAATAAGTAGGCTGTGTTTTGACACAGTTCTATTGTCCCTCTGAACACGTAATACCCCAAAACTGAACTCTCTTTTTAAACTCTTCCCACACAGCATGAAAAAGTTCAGAATTAAAATTTGGTTATGCATGATGTTTTTCGGGTTGTCCAGATGTTCGTCCATCCGCTCCGTCTCTCCAACGGAGGCAAACAACTGAAGCGCTGATTCTAATTTTGCAAATGAATTTATTCTTCCTGTGGCCTTCTCACTCTGCTAAACATCAAGGCGTAGTTGTTGTGAGGGATTGGATGCATTCATTGTAATTGTGCTCATACTAATGTAAATGCAATGACTTGGATGAATACTAATGGACTTTTGA
>CAAKHC010002571.1:24492-41580 GCA_901007825.1 Macroramphosus scolopax
GGACTTTTGAGCAGAGGTGTACGAGATGTTCAAAACATCACATCAATATATAAACGTGTCCAGAGGACACATCCGCTCATCTCAGACAATAGATGTGGAGTGTTCAGAATAATGTACGAATGACTTCCTCTGGAGTGTGATGCTCTCTTATATACGACTGAATCTCTTCAATCCCCTGGAGTACGTACTTTTGTTTCATCTCCATCCACCGACAGGAACAATAAGACGCAGTCCTTCCTGTCTCTAAAGAAATATATCCTCATACTCCTTCAAGGACGCACCTTGCCTTTGTTTCATTAACAGTGTGACAAAGTGTAAATTATAGCTCCCTGTAAGTCTCCTTGTGTGGACACAGAACAGAGGGATGACGGCCGCCTGTCTGCCAGAGTATTGACTCACTGTTAATAAAACCGACTGCCTTCTATCCGCTTCTTCATTCTTTCTTCATCCCACTGAACCCTGTTCTTTCATTCATTCATTAGACTCTTCCTCCTGTTTCGGAAGCTGACTCCTTGTCTTCAGCTTCCTCCCTCACCTCACTGGATGGGCTGAGATGATTCTCAGTGGAGGCCTTTTGTAATGGGAACAATGATTGATTTTTAAATATTAACAGTCTCCGTCCAGAAATACCTTGAATCATTTCTGTAGCACTGAATATGATTACGCTATTGATCAGGAAATAAACAAGCAGAATCTAGTACATGTTCAGTAGAGGACATCATTATTATTATTTCTGTAAAAACTGAGGAAGCATGGTTATATCTTTGATATTCTTAGTGTTAATAGTTTAGTTCCTTTTGTCCTTTGGTTTGAGCTCAAGAAGAAATGTTTCAACAGAAAAGTTAAAACGATGTAAGAATTAAGAAGAATTAAATATGTGCCGTCTCATTGTGTTGACGAGATGCTTTTCTGCAGCTTGTGGACCTCTGTGACGTACGTGGGAGGCGGAAGATATCACATTTTTAGACAAACAACTGCGCACCATCGCTGCATCACTCTTTCAGCCCCGGTTTGTTCCTTTGAAGCCAAACACAGAAATTGTTTTCTGCTTTTTGTGCCATGAAAGCTTGGCTCTGATATCATTTCAGCTGATGCTGGTTTGTACAATTGGCAGCAAGGTTTGAGAAAACTGAAATTGACTTTTAAGAAGCAGAAGAGAATTGCAGCATCACCTCCAACATTACAACCAAACACCGTCATTGTGGAGCTGTGAATCCAAACCTCTTGTAGACACGTAGTAATCCTTGCAAATATCAGTCCTCTCAAAAGGACAGTTAATTTCATCCTGTAATCTAACTGATGTCCTGTTTATGTTGTTGAAATCTTGCTTTCCTTCTGATTTTATTTTACTTGTTTGAACCTTCATTGTATGTCCAAAGGCATGTGCTTGATTCATTGCGTATAAGAACTTACTCTACGTCATACGCACACATTGACATCACACACACACATTCGGTACATATCACTTCCACTGAAAGTTGTTCATTCAATGTTGAGTTCTCCCCGGATTAATTTAGTCACTCTTGTCAGTTAGATTTCCACACCCTTATTTTTAAAGCCAATTACCCTGTTGAGGCCACTGGGGGGGGCACAGCCCATCCCAGCAATCATCACAAGATTGGGGGGGCGGGTATAAACAAACCAGAGATTTGCCCATGTAAGATGGTTGGACTTAAAAAAAACATCATGCAATGTTGGTTGTAACACCTCACAGCCCATCAACCCGCCTTAGAATAGTTTGGTTAACCTCGTATGAAGAACCCCTCACTAACAGAAATGTGTTTTCTTTTCTCTCCTATGTCCTGCTCCTCTGTCATGGAATCTTATAAACACACAGGTAAGCACAACTCTTATCATTCATAATGCAACAGTTTATTGTTTCGTTGTCATTCGTAACAAGCATGGGTCTTCTTCTGGTGTCTTTATTGGAAGAATCATTATTGTACAACAGAAACTGTCACGCAGTACCCTTGTTCTTGGAGTGATGTCTGCAAAGATTCTTAATGCTTTGTTGGTTCCTCTAGGGGGCAGCATGCCCTACAAGTTAAATGATCATTGGGACAGTCTTTGGGTGTCATGCTATCAAATTTAGACACCAACCGACAGCATTTCCTTTGCATGCAGTATGAGAGCAGCCTTTAGTAGACATTTGTTTTTCCATCAGCAGTGTGTTTGTGATTCTCTGTGGTTGTGCTTTAGGTTTGTGAAATCCTGGATACTCACCAATCTCTTTTGGGACCCAGTTTCATTCCCCACCTCTACGTTTTGCAAGAATTAGTATGTATAAGCAGCTCATATGTAGATCAGACGCACATCTGCTGGCTTTCAAGCACCAACTCACTCCTCTTTACTCATTTCATGCATGCAGACTCTCTCAGCTAAGAGCTTCAATAAATTCAGCCGGTTACAACTATGAGTGTAGCACTCAATACTACACTCAGTTTGAAGACGGTCTTACAATGTATGGACAATCCTTGAGGGGGGACAAACTCCTGAGAAGGTTATTGTTATGTGGTGCAGTCACTACAGTTGGCTATGTGCTCTGACTGCTGAATTAACAAGCCTGGCTCGATGGTGTTTCTACAGTTAGTTTCTGCAGGTTAGAACACTGTTGGTTGGCTGCTCTCTTTATTCCCCACAGTCGGTGTTTGCTTTCAGTTTGAGAAAACATCAATTTGAACACAGCAACTCAATGCTCGCCTCTGTTTTTAAATAGTATAGTGGTCATTTTTTAATAGGATCCCTGTTGCTGGTCTGAAAGTTAGAATATATATATACTTGGATGATTACTGACATGCATGTCCACATTTGTTAGTCATTACGTTAAATGGAAATACCAGCTTGTCTTGATATAATATTTGCACTTGTAGTGATCTTCACTCCGAATGTCTGCACGATGAAGTATCCTTTGATTCAGGAAATGTTGCCCTAATGTCGGGCTTCAGTCACAAAGCCGCTGTCTCGAAGTAAAATAGCTCTGCTAACAGCCCCGGGATGTGCTATGGTTTGATTGGGGGTGTGATTCACCAGCTGTAGAGTGGCTGCCGGTATCATAACTTGACTGCGGGAAGTGGCGTGGAAATAATTTAGGACTTTGTGGAGCATCAGTGAACCATGGCTGCATAGGTCAAAAGACACATTGCTGTTTTTTTCAGCATGCCTGACTCGCCGAAGGCCGTCTGTGCCACAGAAAAGGCTTGTCAGTAGATCAGAGGCCCGTTCTAATAGATCAAGTCCTTATAACACCCAAATTATTGTGTTGCAAAGCCAAGCAGTTTAATTTTTCTCTTTAAAAACATTTTATTTGCTGGTTTTAAGAAAACATAATTGGTTACCACTTGACTTGTACGTCAGGGGACTAGCCTCCATTACTTCAGCTGTTAATGTAGAAAGTAAACCCACTGATTGCTGCTTGAACCCGGGGATGGTTGTTAAAACACCAACACTATATAGATAAGGATAAAAATCTGATATGTGCGCGATAATGCTTCATGTTTGATGATCTGAAGTGATGGAAAGAATTGTCAAGTTTTCATGATCCCTTTAAGAAAAACTCTCTGCTTTTAGTTGATATAGAAATAAAAAGACAACAACAAATTAACCAAGGTCATAGCTTCTGACTCTGCTGCACTTTCTCCCCCAGTCTCTCCCAACAGTTTAATTGTGTTTATTTTGCATGACCAGGAATTGAATATTTACCCTGATTCAGTTCCCAGCAGAATGTGGTTTTTGATTAGCAATTCATGGCCTCCTTAAGGCAGCATAACAAAGCAATCAATATCCTCTTGGCTGATGAGCATAAGGGGGGGCATGTTGTAGGGGATTAATTTACTAATACAAAATGGAAAATCAATATTAGGCTCTTCACATTAAATGCGCACAAGCAGGAAAAGATGCAAGTATTCAGGAACAGAGACCAGCTGGATCTTCTGAGCTCTGTTTTCCACCTCGGTAGCAGCGTGTCAGTCGCCTGTTGTAATACTTTGATGAACGACAATGGAAATGATTCCATGGCTACATCAGATTTTTCCCGCCCATGTCCCCTTAATGGGCAGAAACATCCTCAGCCTTTCCTTTTAAACAGAGCTGATGTAATTAACTCGGCCTCATTACTCTGTTTGTCACCCCTCCCACTTGTTTACTGTTAGTTCAGTGGAACGATGGGGACAGATTCCATTGAAGCCAAATTAAAATTGCTCCTTAGACTGACGTTTTCTATTTTAGCTATCGTACTGAAAGTTTCCATTTCCCCATCAGACTTTTTTTTTACTCAAAAGTTGTCCAGTATTTGCTGAGTTCTTCTTCTTTTATGCAACGTCAGTCTATATAAAAATGGCTAGAGAGAAAAAGTAAATGCCTTTTTCAAATCAGTCTGTGTATGACAGGCATCAGCTGTAAAAAGCTTAGATTGCCATCACAGATATGTAACCTGAGTCTCCCTTCTAGCTGTGTTGACTAGCTGAACTTACCGAACATCACACTACACAAGTCACATAAAGTTCATTCAGGGATGAGAACACCACTTCTTCACGTCTGAAATATACCAGGCACGAATTTTCCTCTACGTCCAGCTATGGGTAAAACATGGCTGTCACTCAGTCAACACGCAACAACGTCCCCCAACTCCATCACCCACGAATGTGATGCGCTGTATACGTGCCTGGTGTATTTTAAGGGTTGGTCCTTGTTTCAGAAACTTAAGTTGCTGGTATTCAAGGCTGAGTTGTGGCATAGTACAAAATCCCTGACATGCATATATGATATGTGACAGGATACTTTACAGGACATGTAGTGAGTGCCCTCACCCTGCAATCGACTCATGTTGGATTTAAATGATATGAACCCTCATTTTCAGAATTCATTTTACAGAATGAACATGACTCTGCAAGAAGAGCTGCAGGCAAACCATTTCCAGTATTCCAATATAACTAACGGTCAGGCATGAGAGTTGACTCTGCTTTCCTGAACAGCAGGAGGATGTCGCGTATCATCTCTGACTTCTTCACCCACAAAGTCTACAAATAAGACCTATTTCGGTAGTTTGCATGCAAAGCCTAGACATCAGATTTATCGAAGTCAGTGGAGTATCACTGCATATAGTGGAGTTGCTTAAGGCTGGTAGTACTCAAACGTGCACCTCACGCTTCATCTCCCCTGATCTTCTTGGGGCCCCCCCCTTACACCTTCTTACAACATCAGCATGCTACAGTGGATAACAGAAAGTGCTGATTTGGTCTGACTGGCCTCTTTAATTTGTGATGAGCGTGGGAGAGTTGGACCCCACGGGGCCGCCAGAGAGCCTTGTGGCCAGGTTGCTGCTCCAAACCTCCCAGCAAGCTGTATATTGAACCGGCAAGTCAGCGCCTGATAGAAGGTGCAACCTTAGGAATCACCACGTTTCTATACACATTGTGTGTCAAATGTCTACAAGAGTAGGTTACAATAAAGGTCTAGATAAGTTGTTTCACGTACGTCTGTCGTAGACCTCAAACTCCTCTTCAAAGATGCTTTCGGTGAAACTCCTTGGTTGTCCTGTGATTGGCTGTTGTAAAAGAACAAGAGCAAAAAAACTCCTTTGTGCTTGTAAACCAGGAACGACAGATATTAGCTCGGAGCCATTCAGTGTCACAAATAATAGCTTATTGCTTAGTTGATTATGTTTTTATTTAATGTCAGGTGTAGTCACATTTACAATAGTAGCTCAGCACTTTCCTTTATACCAAACAAGTTAAAAGGCTGATGACAAAACCAATTGTACAAAACATCAGCACAACCTGTCTCCACAACTTGATGTTCACAGCTCTTTCATGTAGAGAGGAATCTCTGAAGACGATATCCTCCCTAATAATCCTGACCTTCTTTTTCTTCCAGTGATTATTTTTTACAGTTTGTTAAAGCATAATCCTAATGTTTACACACACGTTACATCCTCGAACACAATCACAGATGATAAAGCTATTTCAGAGACAGCTAAATCCTCGGTAACAATGCATTTGTTGTAAGCATGACTCCCCTGCATAACAATTAAGACTCATTCTCACTGAGTGAAACGGAGACAGATGGCCAGTACAGGAGAGAGAAAAAAGCAAGTCTGGAAATTGAGCTGTTTCCTTTTTAAAGATGATTATTTCCGGCCGACTGTATCCTGATGTTCATGGCATTGTTGGTTGAGCAGAGTGATTGACAAATTATATAAGTAAGCACACATGGTAAACATTACTGCTGCAGACCCTGCAATTACATGTGATCTCTATGTAACCCTTTTAGATCAAATCAACACCCTGTGAAAGCCTTTAATGAGCAATAACTGCTAAATGTATTATTAAATGGCGGTCCATGCGTCCGATGCCACAGCTACTAGACTCAAACAAGGGCTTTATCCATGGATGAGGCCAGAGGCAGCACACTGCAGCCTGGAGGCCAGCGAGAGTGAATCCTGTTGCCAGGCAACAGTCTACAGATAGAGGGTGGGGTTAGTACCAGGGTCCTCCACTGATGCCCACAACCATGCCTGTCCTTCGTCATAGTCACGTCAAGATTACATCTGCAATTCGTATTGATTGGATTTTTCTAAAGACTCAAGGTTTTACTGTGTTAGTTCCACCTGAGATATCCGACGTCGGCTTTCACCGGCCAGGATTCTGCCTGTTGTTGAGGCAAAAGAAGAAAATGAATCATGCACTTGTATTTGCAGAAGAGTAAAAAGAAATTCTCCTTTTTTTTTAGACATGAAAAACCTACAAGCTTAGTTTTCTTTTATCGTGTTACGATAGGAGAAGCCATTAGATATCTTGGTAACCCATCCTGATTACATCTTGTTTTCCATTTCCAATAGGAGGACAACTTGCTAGACAGAGATCTTTATTGTTATCAGTTTAAGATGTACGTTTTTTTGTCTGGTGTGTTTCACTGTTTTTGTTGATTTGTGTTGCCTGTCTGTGATGGAGCCTCATTTGTTTCCTGAATGTCTAATCTGCCAAGTTCATGCCTTTGGCTTCCCACTGTGAACGGGGTCCTTGTTCAGTGTCTGCCTGGCAATCCCAGTGACTGCTGTTCTCCCCGGCCTCTTGTGCACATTAACATACAGCTGTCCCACAGGATGTAGTGAGATAGACACCCGTGAGCTTCAGAGGGAAGCTGGGTACTCCCTCTCCTTGCCCAGATTCAACTCTCGGGCAGCAGACGCAGCAGATGGACGGTGGAGATTAAAACCACTAGGCGCATGGCAGCTATTGTGGGCTGCCTATTGTGAAATTTAAAGGGTCATTTATAGGGTCAACGCTGAATTGCTGTGGTTAGCTGCACCTCCCTTCCATGAAGTGAGCGGGTCAAGCATCTTGCTAATGATAGTTTTTTAATTATTCATCTGTTGCTAAGGAAATGTAGGAGTCAGAATGTAGAATGTAATTCAGCTTTAGCTGAATTAGACACATTTACTATTCGTTAAAAGACTGTATAACAACCATACAGATCGGTAAAGAACCCTGAAAGACTTCCATCTTGAAATAAGGAGCAAGACAATCCAGTCTTATCAGTCAACTCAGTTTAAGCAGCTATATAACTTTGACTTTTCTGACATTTGAATTGTTGAATTTTCTGTGGCTTTTCATTTAAAGGTCTGCATTAATAATGGCAGAGGAAATGGAAAGTGACAATGCTCTTAGACAAAGACGACCTCTGCTGGTCTTTGAACTCTTGCAAGCCTCACAGTTATCGAAAAATGTTGTACTTTATTTGTTTTAAATTTCCTAAAAAATACATTTGGGCTATACTGAATATACATATATGAAGAGAGTCTTGTGTGCGCACTTGTCGAAAGGCACCCACAAGAAGAAGATGTGATAAAACTAAGTATCCATGACTTTCATACCAGCATGTCCCTTTTTAATGAGAAGAAATCGATGGTAACTGTTGATGGTTAAGCTTGTTAGTATCACTTCAGCATTTTTCACGTCATAAGTCAGGCTGCTTGTCGAATTCTCGTGACCCATTTAGATATTATCTTGAGTTTTAAAAACCCTGATGGGCATAGCGAGCTTTATTGTAAACCTGGAGTGTTTACTTGTTGGCCGCAGGAGTTCCTGCACCATTTAAATAGGAAGGTGTGTTTCCTTTTTTTTTCATGCCATCTGCTACTTCGCTGCCTGCCGTCGCACTACAGATGCTGGTAAACTTGCCCTCGGGCTGAGCGTCTTGTCAACGTTAGACAGCTGGATCAGGATGAATAACAAAGTTCGGAGAATAAATCAGGACAATTGACAGCTTGAATTCATGATGTACTCCTTGTCACAAGGTCGAAATGTGCGTGCTAATGCGTGTCCTAGCTTGACTTCCATGTTAATCTTCCTACAGTAAAAGTGAAGCAAGTCCAGGCTCTGAAATGTACTGAAGTATATTAGAAAGAGAGAATGTTCTCCCGGCAGTTTTGTGCAACCTCAAATAATTCTTCTTAGCGCCTTTGAGTCTTAAACGTATCTCTTAAATATTTGGGATGGGATGTCTTCAAGGCTGTTGTGTTGTTACCCCGTCGGGCTCGATACCCACCAATGGTTATACCGTGTTTTTCTACGTGTTATTGTCCCATCCATTTGAGTTAAAAATTGGTCTTCATGTCCGGAAGGTGAGCAATGATGCAAAAATAAAAACAATTGAAAATCCTGATCAGTAAAAGTACAGATTTTTGCTTAAAAATGTAAAAGCAGAAAGTTGACAGGAGAATAAATAGTGTGCAGCGTGGAGCCACTTTCTTATACATACTATCAATATCAACCCCTGCTCAAGGCTTGTACTGTGCTGCCCGGTGCATGATTGCATCGGGTATACTTCATTTTGGCTCTCGGGGAATACATCTATCTATTATGTATGCCATAAAGCACTTCCCACAAGCAAACAATCCTGCAAACAACAAGCACTAGAGGTGCTTTCTGTCCCTTTCTTTGTTTTCTGCATGATAGGATTTAGTAGAACGGAGCCTTTTTGTGTAGTGTTCAGTGTGTAGGAGTACTCC
The DNA here is from genome assembly GCA_901007825.1 of Macroramphosus scolopax. Taxonomy (NCBI): domain Eukaryota; kingdom Metazoa; phylum Chordata; class Actinopteri; order Syngnathiformes; family Centriscidae; genus Macroramphosus; species Macroramphosus scolopax. The sequence goes on from CAAKHC010002571.1 coordinate 33,500, forward strand.
AGGAGTATGTGGCCAATACTGTATGAGTTGGAACCAAAGAGGGGGGAAAAGACTGCAGCAAAGCCCGATTCAACCCACTGCTTCCAGTGTGTTACATTTTTAGAGGTTATACTCACCACTAACTTTGAAATGCTGAGTCAAGGCGTGCTGAACATTGGCTTTCATCTGTTTTAGCATGTCTATCCTCAATGTTTGTCTTCTGACTAGTCGACGCCTAGTGAGCCACGCCCTTGTGATGGATGTATCAGAAACACAAGATTAAAGAAAGTTTAATTTTGACTTCATAACTATGATGAACATAAACACTGCCATCAATTGAATGAATTCCCAGTCTTTAAGATTTCCGTCTTCGTACTTATAACTGTCAGCGTGTGATCGCATGTTCGTACAGGGTCTGAACAGGTCTTATGGAAAGTTCCCAAATCTCCTCATGTTGTCGCCAGCATGAAATGAGACCTCGTGTCTCTCACCCTCAGAGCCAGATCGCCCCTCCCGGCCGGTTTCAATGGATATTCAGCAAATATCTGTAACACCACCTTCACCAGTAACTGCACTTGCCTTAGTTAGAATCAGTACAGCATTACACTTCAACTCTTCTGTGTTATGACCTGATGGGTTCCATGAAGGTTGAAGATGAAGCTTTTGGAGAAAGCCACCGTAGGCCATCCTCAGGGCTGTAGGCCCTCCCAGGTTCACTGCTCCTCTGAAACATTCCCACACTTGTCCCTACATTCTTTATAGCCATGAAATTCCTGGCATCCCACTTCATCCCTCTAACTATAATTAAAAAGTGTCCTAAGTACTAACAGTTGTTGTCTCTCTACTACATCGAAGCATGACCGTGTCTTCTTCACAACAGTCAGGTCCACTCTTTTCCCCAAAGTATGAAAATTCCAACTGGCGCGTTCCCTCTCTTATTAACCTGCATCACCTCAGCCAAAAAAGCTACTTGATCCTCACTCCCAACAGTATGGTGAATTAAACATGGCAAATGTGATCCCGTGGCACAGTACACCTCCTGGACCAAATCATTGCATTACTTATGATCATCTTCTTGTGCATTGTTTGTCTACGAGTCATTTGCATTTTCCTCCAGGCCGTTGTGTTAAGCAATAGCCCCGCATCCTTTGTCTTCATCGCACAGCCCCTTTCGAGTGTCTGTTTTTGTTAATCTGAGGAGATACGAGACACATTTCACCGCTTGTTTTGATTCCCCGTAACCACTGACATAATGAGATGATGACAAAAGCAGCAGGCTAATACATCTAATAAATCCTTTTTAAGTAAATTGCTGCTCCGTATTGATACATCCACCTTCGGGTTTTAGAAGGTAAATGCTTTCTTTTTACTGTCATTTCAATTCTTTTTACCTTTTATATTTGCTAAACAATCAATCACAGGGCCTCCATGTTTTTCTAATGATGTATTCTGTTTTGCCGTCCCACTGCTCCTGTGCAGCATCACAGGATGATTATCTCAGCACAGTATGCTGATTTCCTTATTGTTCTCGAACATACACACTCATGCTTGCACGCTTATCTTTACCGCCTAATCTAACTGACACGTGCATATCTACTTTTATATGTTGAACAAGCAGTGTTCCACGTCTCACTGTAGCCTAGTAGAAGTCAAACTACTCCTGATAGTTATGCATGCACGTCGCATTGCTGTTGAATTGCATCATTTATCACCACCGAAACAACATTCACAAAGATAGAGACTTTCATCTTCTGCCCCCTTGATCTCTCTTTGGAAGTAAAGCCATTATGTCAGTCTCACTTTGTCCCATCAGACGGTTCAGTTGATAGCAGTCAAGTCAGGCAGGTTGCTATCGCCCACTCTGCTGGCGCTCCATCACAGATAACAATAATCCCAAGCAGACACTTTAGACGAGAGCCCTGGCTTTCAAAGAGTGGCCGCTGGACACATCTAAACGAGATCAAATGTGCCCTTCACTTTTTCTGTTTTTTTTTGGGAAATTAGATTGTGTATCAACATGAGACTCACGTATTTCACACACGTTAAATGTTTTTCGGTTTGTTTGTTGTTTTCTTCCTCGGTCGCCGTGTTCATTTCTGCCACTTCACTACTTAACCTGGCCACCAACACGAGAGCTGACTAAATAAGACTTTCACCTCCGCAAACTAGCGAGTTGCCCCGCCTGCATTCTTTAAAGATTACCTCATCAGTCAGACTCAGCTGTCAGTGGGATTCACCTTGGTGTAATCATCAGAAAACAGCTGCACTATTTCACCCTCAAGACAGAATTGCTTTCACAGCCGTCCCTGATAGTTTTTGCTTCCCCTCCTTCTCTTTCTTGAACTTTGCCATATCACGAATTGTTAAAAGTATCCGACCATTTATCTTGCCAATGAAGGTTCTAAGACCTTGCACTCCCTGCTCTTTTGTCCCTCACCTGTTTGATATGTTGAGGAAGACTCTACCGTCCGTCTTATAAAGAAGTTTAGTGTCTCTTCCTCCCGGGAGCACTTGCCGTGTTTTCAAGGAAACATTTGGAACATTGCAGAGGCAATGGCACTGTTCCTCTTGCTCCCTCCGTTTCTGGCAGACGGGGTCTTGATGAAAGTGCACGTTAGTATTATTAGTAGAGCCAGCGGCACATTACTTTGAACTGTTTTTACATTTTAATACAGCATCCCTGCTCCATCATAACATATGATTAGATAGGGGAGATGCTGTGTTTGTGTGCCGTACTTACACACCTGGATGGATAGACATTCATGCATAAACACATAGATAAGGTTTTTATATTTGGATGAACCCTTATCAAAACTGCATTAATGTTCACTACACACATCCATTAATTCAACGGAAAATATGTAGTTCATTATAATGTGTGTATCACTTATCTACAGACTTTCTGCATCTGGAGTGGATAAAACTGATGCTAATGCATGAAAGTCTAAATTATCTGTGCATTTCACTTCTACTATAACAGATTGTTCTCAATTATCTGATCTTGGATACAATTAGATGAAGGTGGCACCTCAGTTTAAACCCTTTATTTTACACAGAAAACATACATATTACTGCTTTGTTCTTAAGATTAAAGGAAATATGGACAGATGGTGAGATTAGTATCATAAGAGAAAGAAAATACAAACACCAAAGTGACGAGCGAGTTTCTGTCAGGAGTTCAGGTCAAGGTGTGCATCCAAAACACTGTAAGATTGATTCCCGCAGCTTCTCGAGCACATGTAGGGATCTACGGATGACAGTCAACACCCAGCAGGCACAATTTGGCTCACTCGGCTTCATCCCCGTTGCAGAGTGGGAATCCTGGATGATTTCAGAGTTTTTATTCGTGTTTGTTGTAAAAGTGGTAGCAAACCCCAGCCAAGATTCACCTGGCGCACCGCACACATTTCCAAAGCCATCTTTAATTTCTGAATGGGAGACGACTGTTCAGACGAGATGCAAATGCGAAAGCAGGTCGGCCCATCATCGGGAAAGGATTAGATATGGATAGAAATGTAAATACTTCTGAGGTGAAATGTTGCCAGTGCAATTATCCAGCAGGAGATAGAGTATGTTGCACCCTCCAGGTGCATTCTATAGCAAATTTAAATTTATTTGATTTACAGCAAATCATTACTCATTCCTAGTTCCACTGCCAAACGCGTCATTAGAACTTTCAGACTACAAGTTCACTTTTTCTAATTTTCGAAACTTCATATGTATCTTGAGATATTTGCTTTTAAACTTCTTGCACCAACCAAAAGCTAATATTAACTAGATATTATACTTTGCATTCGATTTACATAAAATGGTACTCTCTGTATACTGTGCAGCAACTTGTATGCCTTTCCATCTGTGCAGGCTGATGCTTCCCCCAGTTCTCTGCTGTTTTTAGGGTTCCTTCATCTGTCTCAAGCATCAAATGATAGAAAGAGCCACATATTGTAATTAATAAAAAGCTTTCTGAAACAAACCTTTGATGTGGACTTGACTTTGGCCTGGCCCTTCAAACGATGAGTTCAGAGAAGTCACTCAGCCATCCAAACTCAATGCCCAACTTTGCAGCTGTGTTGTAGGTCAGATATAACGAGGAGCGGTTAATAGGGACGCCGTTTCTCTCGGCGTCTTGCAGATGTACTTTCCAGCTTTCCAGCGAGCTACTGGCAGAGAGCTCGTATGCTTCGGGCACTAATGGCCTTATGGTTCTGTTTGTGTTTGGACAACATAATAAAAATCCATGAAGATGCACTCCTTCCATAAATGCTTTTTACTTAATTACCTCTGCTGCAACAAATGGAACATCACATGAATCAGTGATGTGACTTGAAAGCTTTGTCTTGTGTAAGTGACCAGCAAACAGGAATAGTCCTGTTGTACTTGAGACCCTCGGCAATATCCTCCAAAAATCTCTGCACCGCAGAAACATTCAACAGCGGAAGCTTTGACAGCCTGGTGATGTTCTGAAGGTTAAAATAGGTGGTTCAGAAATGAGTATATTTAGAACTTGACATTTTTTGATATTGCTTGTCAGAAATCATCCCCGTCAGATGCTGCAGCACAGCACGCACCACCAAGTTTTTTTAAGCGCAGGATTGACCAGTTGTCGGCTTTGTTTTCCATCCATTCATCGCACAGTTATGCACTGAAAATGAAGCAGAGTTTGAGGACATATATATCCAATTCAATGAACATACCTGGGCAATATTGTGACTGAAAATACAATAGTAACTACTCCATCTTTGTCTAGCCTAAACATAATTTGCTTTGGATGTAGCGTAGCTGTTTCAGAGGAATCACTTGACTGCAAGTCCACTTTCCCAGTGACCTCTGGAATGTACCTGTCAGGGTCACTTTGTGTTGGTCACAACACGTGTGTTTACAGTCAACAGGGAAATTGTTGTAGTGACAAATAAATGGGCAAAAACACAAGTGTGTGACTGCTTTTAAATAAGCATGGTGTCGCGTTATAAATCATCTAATTGGAAGTTTCTTAAAAACCTTGATTTTGTGTATTTGGGACTTATTGAACTCATGAACAGATTTGAGAAGGAAAAATACTAATTCTCCCTTTGCCTTGAGTTAAAACTCCAGAATCCCCGAGTCCATCTGTCTGCATTTACATTGTGTAGATTGTCTACTCATTATTTTGTCTGTTAAAGATCGCTGTCGCTGCTCTATACTTCAATTTTTAAATGATTGCCAATTGTTGCAAATACTGACCTCTGTTCTCCATTTATTTTCCGTGGACTCCATTGATGTCACGAGGGAGCTACTGGTGGCGCTGGCTTTAATTTCTTTCCTGACCTGACCCCTTCAAATTTGAATGTTTAAGTCGCGTGGGTGGCTCCAGGATATGTTAATTCAACTCCATGCAGATTGTGCTGGTATTATCCTTTGCAGAATGCCATGATTCATCATTTCCTTATTCATCAAACCTCCCCCACACGAATTGCATCTGTCATGTCTGGAATGGGGCTCACACTTAACCGTTTAAAAAAAAAAAAAAAGCTATTGAGGGGAGTTCCCCCTCGTCCTCGTTTTTTTTTTTTTTTTGCTCTGAAAGGACAATCACACAATGACATGGCCCTGGTTAGTGATGCATCACTGCCCAAGAAGTATTTCTACTTCAAGTTCAGCACCTCACATGAAACATTTGCTCAAGTCCCCATTCTTCTGTAGTTGAGCTTTTTCCCCAACAACAGGCACTGATTTTGGGGTATTAGGCCTGTCACATCCTTCAATCTGGAGACGAGGCTGTTGTTAAATCCATAATTCACTTCCTTTGCTGAAAAGATAATTCAATTAATCTTTTGTGCTTTCTCTTTAACAATCAATGATTCAAGGAGTACCAAAATACCTTATTATTCATTTCCTTTGAGTCCTTTTCAAACCAAAATATCGAAAATTACTTTCTTGCTGTGAAGATTTTCTCTTCCCACAATGAAATGCTAACTTTCTTAGCATGAGCCAGAAGTTGAACCTCTCAATTTACCAGTCGAGTCATGTTCCACCTTTGGTCACAAGTTTCGGCTACTGACGAAAGAACGAGGTTGTTCTCCGACGACATGAGCTTCCTCCGTAGATCGGCTGGTGTGGCCTGCTGCTTCCTTCAAATGCTACAGTGAATTCCCCTGGGCTCGTGTATCATCCCATTTCCCCCAGCACTTCAGGGTGAAGAGCTCTGGAGGGAGAGCAAAGGAAAGACGCATCTCCTTGAGGAACAAAGTGGTATTACTAGACAACACAGACCTACCTTAGCTTGTGAAGGCTAAAACGATAACAACACTACTAATTTTACATTTTACTTTAGAAAAAAGTGGGCCTGAGAAAAGTATACATATTTGCATCCAAAGCATCCTCACTTATTGGTGATGTACTTTTTTGTATCTGCACAAAGGAGGCTCACCTCGTCTGCAGTCTTGAACCATACGTGTTGATGCTGAAAACCCTGGCATTGAGGTCTGTTATTTGTGCGCAGTTAAATAATACAGCATTTTTTATTTCCCCAAAAGCCATCTTCTGCACTGAAGTGGAATGAGTGTATTTTTATACAAACATCTGCTGTTCAATTATTGCTACAAAAGGAGCCCACATCCAACGGACCTGTAGTCCCTGAAAAGCTTTTTGTTTTTTTGAAGAAATAAAAACTACATTTCATTGCTTTGAGAAACTCGTGTTTTTGTGCTGCTTTACATCTGACCGACGTGATCTTGGTTTTGAATAGCAGGCGCTCAGTGTGAGGAGGAGGGAGGGGGGGGGGTCTGTTAATGCTTTACCAACCGGCAGAAGGAGAGCGACAAAAGGAGACCGTGGCCTATTCAAAGGCCACAGTTCTTGCATGCCAGGCATTCCAATGTGCTGTGTAAAGGTTGGGCCGGCGGAGAGCAACGAGAGGGCCTTTCTCACGAGGGCCACCTTAAACACACACAGACAAAGCTTGAACCCTTCTGTCTGATGCACCCGGAGGTTCTCTCATTTGAATGCTTTTCTGTGTGTATTACTTTGGTGCGACTACAATGGCCAGATAAGAACTCAACACCTGTCCTGTCTGCTCAGATGTGGATGAAATACAAAACGGTTTTCAACGTGTTCCACATTGTTTCAACTGTTGTCCTGTAAAACCCTTCGTCCTTTCAGTCACCTCCCAAAAAGCAATAAGGTTTGCAGACAGCCTGATGTCAGGTTGCATCAGTTCCTCTTGTTCAAACTAAATTATTCTATTTCATATTGTTGCAGATCCTACCGGAAATCTTAGGCGCGATCCATTTTTTTTTCTAATTTCCACAAGCCTTTAAAATTTCTGCCACTGCTCAGTCATTCAGTGCGGTTACATGCAGTAATTAGCATCGTACAAGACAACTACCGGACAAGATCTGGGTTATGCAAATTCATGTAAACAGGGGCATATCAGTTACATCGAGTCAGCATCGGACAAGCATCGGGTTTCTCGTTACCGGATAAGCGCACCTGGGTAACTCGGTAGTTGCTCGATGGTTGCTCGATGCCAACATAATGTAAACTGGTAACGAGAAACGCAGTCTGCGCATGCGCGACTATTTCCGCCGGCGACTTTCACCCGGACATGGAAGGAGACGAAGACAGCACGAGCGACGCAATAAAAGGAGGCGTTGTTCCAGGACGACGTCAAACGACACCATGGCTTACCACCTGTCATGAATCTGTGGTTAAAGCTTGAAGAAATACTATATTAAAGACTATAATCGAACGCGGTCGGCGCTCTTCTTCTACGCTTCTACTATGCTCACCGCTCTTCTTCTACTCTCACCGCGGCCAAAAGCGCTCCAGCGCCACATAGCGGATCGGAGTTAGCAATGCTTCGGCCGGTTTCTCGATTGTTTCTCGAATGTTTTCTCCGACATGTACTTTCGGATAAGCCACAGCAGGGGGTCACAGCGGGTGGTAGGAGGTAATTGCGTTATCGGGTAAGCTGCCCATGGAAACGTACTGATTGAGTAATTACAGTTGCAGGCCCGGAGTGTCTGAGAGGCTGCCAGATCTCAGTGCTCCATCACCTGAGATGAGAGCCCTTCCTGTGACCCCTTCATTGCTTCTCCTGTTTGGATGATGTAATGAGGAGGCCT